>CM061062.1:89174316-89369281 GCA_030762895.1 Sophora flavescens
GCGTAGCATTACTCAAAAGGAAAGAGTTAAGACAAACCGAGGAAAATAAAGAACAAGCACTCCGAGTATCATAAGTTCCATCATTGACCCAATCCTTAACCCTGTGAGAACTATCAAATCCAAGAAAGTCATGATCATTAATGAGTCCAGCTCAGTATGTGAATATGCGAGACATCGAAATGGGATTTGCCACTTCCAATAAGACATTTTTTCATACACACGCACGATAAGAATGAAACCTCTGACAACATGTTTAAGTAATTCAATTATCTATCAATTATTGTGGACCTTGTTGATAAAAACATTTTTAAATAATCCTGATTTAACTTATACCATAGTTAATGAAATAATCCAATAAATGTTCCTTTATCTAGTATCTATACTTATAGATGTTTGATAAATTTAAAATGGGAATTCGTTCCAATATAATATATTTGTTTCTATAGGCGTTCCTTTTTTCTGTAGGGTTAGTTGCTTCTCTCTTTAATAAAACAATAATGGTATAAAATATTTTTCAGAAAAATAATATATATATATATATATATATATATATATATATATATAGACTTACTTGAAATAAATTGTAAAGTATAAAAAAAATTAAAATTCTTTATGTTTAGCCTATTTTACACCTTATTTTTAGCCTATTATTATAATTTTGTTTACAAAAGAAAAGTTAAGCAATTTCATTAATAATTAAAAATACAATACATTCGATAACATCATCACAATTCTGGAGAATAGTAATATATGTAGACACCCTCAAACAAAAAGTGAGCAACTACATGGACTTTCCTCCTATCAAACTTTACCAAAGAGTTGGTAACATAAGATGATTAAAGACTCCTATAATTTGAAATAACAGCCCTGTATTTAGGTTGGTTCTCTTGAAGGACACACGTGACTTCCTCTTTATATACCTGGAGTCTGGGAAAGTAACTATGAAATTTAGCTTTGAACAAATATCCTCTCTCATCGATCTTCGAGCTACCTGCAAGAAAGACTCAATGTACTGCCAATTGCCATTGTCTTTAATTGCATAAACTAAAAATTGCAAAAGTAAAAATAAAAGACAAAAAAACATATCCGACCAATAACATCGAACGAGGTATTTGAGGACAGGAATTATTACCCAGACCTCGACAATCTCAACTAAGAATTTTTATGACTTCTTGCCGGCATGAGAGCCAGAACCTGCCAATATAAAATGCTGGATCATCTTTGGACATTGTTTGCATGGTGCCATCAATAAACGTGCGTCTTTTCTTCTCAAGCTGCACTATTGAATTTTCCACGTGCTGCTCTTGATATGATTCGCCGTTAATTGAATTTGAAATGCCATTAAGTGAATTTGAATTGCCATTAATGTTTGGATGAGAGAATTTAAGAGGGTAATGTATTTTTAGAGGATAATTAGAATCTATCAATATTAAATATATTGTATTTTTATATTAATGAATTCTAATTACCCTCTAAAAATACATTATCCTCTTAAATTCCTTCATCCAAACACACACTAACTGAAATTAATTTGGCAACTGAAAGATCACTTGTGACAATTGAATTCTCCATCACATGCGCCACACCATTTGGGATAGGAATCAGTTGCAAATCAGGTACGGATTTGTCTAGGTGTATATCTTGTGCGGACCCACTAGTATTATTACACATATATTAAATGTGTAAATCATATGTAAACAGAAGTTGTTAGAAAATTAAATTTATTAGTTAAGGAATTAGTTTAGACCTATGAAGTATTTTTATATAAACACTCATTTTTGTGTCTCCTCATTCAATCAATTCAATAGTAAAATTATTATCAAGTAGTTTCTTCACATAATATTATATTGATAGCAATTCTTTTTAGCATATTTCCTTCTCTTCTTGAAGAAACATTTCAATTCTCTTCCATGGGATTGAATGATATCATTATCCTTGAATTATTTTGATTCCGCTGCATATTTTTGTCTTTTTCAAAAACCCTTTTCATTTTCTTTATTCTACTTTCTCTCAGATTTTTTTTTCTCTCAACCTTTCTCTCCGAGAACCAAGAGCATGGTAAATATTAAAGAATCACTCTTCTTGTGACGGGTGGAGATTCGATTTCAGTCACAATGTGATGATTGCTTATGAAGGACACGTAATCCTCAAATTGGAGATAGCATGTAGCATTCAAGGTGACGAGCCTTGATTACAACTTTGACGTTCTGTGCTTCGCAAGGTAAAAAGGGATGCTCCCCCAGAGTTCTCAATTTCATATAAGCTAGTTCGATAAATATAAAATGCCCTTGGGGTCCAGTTCAGATTAAAGAAGTGGTGCCACTGATGCAGTCATTGAAGAACAAGAAGAGTTATCAAAGAAAATGGAAGAACAACGAGAGTCTGTGGAGAAAACATGTGCAACCATGACTCTTGATGCTCCTAGTGCTATGGAGGAAAGTACTAGCAGATCATGGAACAACAACAAAGAATTCAAAGAACCGTCACGAAATCCCAACACCCGTATTTCCAAAAAAAAAAACGGTAAGGAAAACCCAACACCCGTTACAAAAATTCATGAGGCCTATAGGGCCAATTTCAAGCGATCAAAAACTGATGTTAAATTCCAGCAAGTCCCCTATTTTCATTTACAAATTTCTTCAAGAAAAATTATTTCATTCTCTTTGGTATCCAAGCTAGGAGTTATTAGTATATGCTCTCCAGCTTGAGGGGGGATATTTGATTAATATACACATGTGTTAAATGTGTAAACCATGTGTAAACAGAATTTGTTAGGAACTTAGTTTTATTAGTTAGGGAATTAGTATAGACCTATTACTACAAGAATCAGGCTTATTTGCGACGGACTTTTTGAGACGGCCAAAAAGCAGACAGAAATTTAGTCATTTTCTGATGGCATGGACCGTCAGTATGCATCATTGTTGTTTTTTAATAATTTACGACGGCCTTTTATAGTAGCCATCGGAAAATCCGGCACTAATAATTGTGCACTTTTCCGTGAAATAAATGGCTCCAAATTTGCGATGTGTCATTGAAATTTGCAACGGCTTCCAGATTTACGACGGTCTAAGCCGTCGCTAAGGGAAGTGGGAATTTTGAGGTGGCCTGACCGCGCTGTCGCCACGCGCCAAAAAGAACGAGCGATTATAAAAATAATGCAGTATAGAGCGACAACTCGGATCGTCTCTCAAGGACTCTTTAGTTGTTGTTATTATTAACAGAAAATTAGTAAAAGTTAGAACTGGGGGTTTTGAGATTTGAAACTAAATTAAGAAAACAAAATAATGAAAACAAAGTAGTTAAAGAGAATAACAAATAAACAAAAGACGATTAACCTACTGTTCTCGGTTTCCCACTATCATTGATTCATGCAAATCCTAAGCGAGATACTAATCCCCTCCCGGTTGTAGCAACAATTAACAAACGAAAACCGCTACTACAGATGTATGTTCCTATTCCCGAAATAACAAACGGGGTTAAGCTCTCATGAACAAACGAACATGAATGAACACACGCGAAATAACAAACGCGATTATATATAGGAACATAGCATCACCGAAATGAAACAATACCACACTATATATTACTGAAATAACAAACAGAAACATATAATATGGCATTGAAAAGAGAAAAGCAAATGAGACAGGAATCACAGAACCTCAAGTGTTAACAGAAACCAATTACAGTAGATTAATCAAGGAGACTAGTTCTCCATTACAAAAGAAAACAATAAACTAAGAGAAAAACAAAAGACTAACACGCTCAGAAACTAGCCAAAACTGGCTAATTCTGACTAGCTTTTCAGTTCTGCCTAAGGCTACTTATATACACGTTTCTGGAACCCAAGTCCTCGCGAGGCGAAGCACTGCTCGCGAGGCGAATAACATGAAAGGTCTGCAACTCTTTGTCTTCTCGCGAGGCGAGCATAGCTTCGCGAGGCGAACGCTTCAAATTCCCAACTGCAACGCCCGTGACCGTCAACACGCCCAAACCGTGATCGTCTCTGACTTTTCATGGTTGGATGACTCGCGAGGCGAGCCATTTATTCGCGGGGCGAACCAGAGACTTTGCATTTTTTTGGAACAGTCAGCTTCGGGGTCGCGAGGCTAGCAGTCTTCTCGCGGGGCGAGAAACTCCAGAATTATTCCTTTTTATTTACCTGAAAAATAGAAAGTAAAAGTAAATAATTTATTCACTCTAAATCAACTAAATTAACTTAAAAACAATTTACAGACTCAAAATATTACTTAAGGACAATCAAGTCTAATTTGGGTAAAAATGATATAAAATAAGCACAAAGCCAAGGTCTTTACTAGTTATAAAACCAGTCAAACAGAGGCTCATCAAAATACCCCAAACTTAAACTTTGCTTGTCCCCAAGCAAACTATACTCAAAAACTTAAAAAGACTCAAGACCTGGCAAGCTCAAAAGATTCAATCAACTTTTGCACAGATTTCAAGCAATTTATCAAAATATTTTTCAATGTTCCCCCCTTTCAAACAAAACAATCCCCACATTCATTTATTCTAAACAGTTGAGAAATTAATCATTCAAACAATCATTAATCTAAGCAGGGGATCTGAGTTACACACAAGAAGGAGATCACCAAATTCAAACAACTGCCTTCCTCACAAGGGAAATTTGTGTTCACTCATTCGCTCAGTTTGTGTCAGGTTATCAACAATTCACTCAATTTCACTTTTAAGAGCACTTCCCATAAATTTGATTTTCATCTCAAAATGATTCCCACAGAAAATATGCAAGCAACATCAACAGGTCTTTTATGGGTTGTAATGGGGCCTGGCTAAGGGTAGGATATACAAAGGAACTAGGCTGAAGACCCTAGGAACTAAGAGAGCATGAACATTATTTACACTTTGAAATTCACTCAAGTTCCTTTCTTAATTTTTTTCTTTATGCTTCTGGGTGACTACAACCTTTTTATTTTTTTTTTGGCATTTTTGCACTTTTATTTTTTATTTTTATATTTTTTTTCTGTTTTTCTTTTCTTTTCTTTTTTTTCTTTTCTTTTTTTTCTATTATTATTTTTTTCTATATTTTTTTTTCACAATTTTTTTTTTCAATCCCAAACAACATATTACACCTTGCAGCTACCCCAAACTTAATTTCTTGCAACCAATTTCTCACTAAGCTTCCATGCTCTCCTAATCCTAAGATCGGGTTAACATGGTTTTTCATATTTTAGCTTGTAACATAAGGTTAACAAGAACAATAGGCTCATCGTGGCTCAACGGGGCTAACTAAGGAACATGCATTAGGAATGGTTATTTTAGGCTAAGTAGTTATTTACAAAGAAAATGCCTAAATCATATGAAGCAAACACATAAACATGCAAACCATAAAGAGATTCAATCAAATTCGGGAAAGTGCAACTTAAAAGAGATTTTCACACAGTCAAACACATGTTGGAGGCTCAAAACCTCACCTGGACATTTTTTTGCAAATTATTTGAAAGAGATTCTATCCCTAGTGTGTGCTTCCTATCACCCCAAACTTATCATAAATCATGCCATCATAATAAAATCTCAAAGTTCAGTTTTCAATCTCATGGGGATCAAATTTTCAAAAAATTTCCAAATCCTAGGGGGAAAACAGTCAAAACATAACATGCCATCTATCTATGCAAAATCAATCAAACCAATAAACTTGCCAATACTAGACTTAACACAACTCCTGAGCTTCTCAAATTATTCAGGAGCATTATTCAAAACAAAACAGAATTAAAGTAAAGCAAAAGAAAATTAAAAAGGAGAAAGGGTTAAGAAAACTCATTCAGAGGCGGTTCCACCAGGATCCCACTGCCTGTAACATAAGGCCCATGGGGTGGCCAAAGGACTGAAATTTGTTCCATGGTCTCCTAGCTTGCAGCTTTGATATGGGAGTGAGCGTTTGACAATTACAGTGACCTTGCCCAGTGCGGCGGACTTCTCACTCCCTCTCGGGTCACAAACGACCGCTTTCTCTACAAAGTCTCCCCAATAGAAGTGGGGCTCAACCTCTTGGACCGGCCATGGTGCAAAATCCAAGGGTGCAAAATCCATCACTGGTGGCTCATCAGGGGGAGGTAGCTGCTCAATGGTTAGTGTATTTGGAACTTCGGCTGAACAATCGGTATCACTCTCACTATCATCCTGCAAAATAGAGTCAAGAAACTGGCCACAAACAGCACACGGGTTAGTGTCGATGACAGTTAGTACATGTAGTAAAAGAAACTGAGTTAGTAAAGGTCCGATTGTCCTGGACTTTCTGCACACGGTTCATCCACCCCATCACTTTCAACACCTGCATCTAAAACCAAAGATTCTTCTTTATCCTCAAGCACGGTGGAGCGGATGTCCTCTTGATCCTCCCGATCCTCATTTTCTTTGTTTCCTTTCAAGTATGAACCTGCATAACGGTGTATACACAAAGCAAAGCAGCATACCATCACAATAACAATCATTAGAATCAAGGGATTCAACACATAATTCATCATCAACGAAATATCATCATCGAATTATCATCAAAAGTATTTTCGGGAATAACCATCTGTGAATCCTTATGTTCCTCAAGGGGCTGTGGAGTTAGCATTGCAGCCGAGTTGGCGGTAACTTGATCAATTAGAGCCCACAACTTCCGAGATTCAGCTTGGTCCCTCTGGTATTGAGCCTCCATCTTCTGTTGAAATTCAAAATTGCTCGCCTCCATCATCCGTTGAAATTCAAGATCTTGTTGTGCCATCCGTTGATTGTTCCCTTCCATTTGTTGTAGCATTGAAGAAATCTCATCCAAGGTGCTCTGTGAAGGTTCGGAAGGTGCAGAGGTGGTCACTTGGCTAGGATAGTATGGTGGTGGCTCACTAAAATTAGGATAATACATGCACGGTGGTTCATAATAAACATTAGGCAAATATCCATACATGTAATTATCCATGGCAATCAAACATTCAGACAAAGCAGACAAAACTAATTAGCAAAGCAAAAAGGTTTTTTTTTTTTTAACAATTATTTTCTGCTAATAACAACAAACCAGAGTCCCCGGCAACGGCGCCAATTTTTGACCGCACTGTCGCCACGCGCCAAAAAGAACGAGCGATTATAAAAATAATGCAGTATAGAGCGACAACTCGGATCGTCTCTCAAGGACTCTTTAGTTGTTGTTATTATTAACAGAAAATTAGTAAAAGTTAGAACTGGGGGTTTTGAGATTTGAAACTAAATTAAGAAAACAAAATAATGAAAACAAAGTAGTTAAAGAGAATAACAAATAAACAAAAGACGATTAACCTACTGTTCTCGGTTTCCCACTATCATTGATTCATGCAAATCCTAAGCAGATACTAATCCCCTCCCGGTTGTAGCAACAATTAACAAACGAAAACCGCTACTACAGATGTATGTTCCTATTCCCGAAATAACAAACGGGGTTAAGCTCTCATGAACAAACGAACATGAATGAACACACGCGAAATAACAAACGCGATTATATATAGGAACATAGCATCACCGAAATGAAACAATACCACACTATATATTACTTGAAATAACATAAAGAATCATATAATTTGGCATTGAAAAGAGAAAAGAAAATGAGACAGGAATCACAGAACCTCAAGTGTTAACAGAAACCAATTACAGTAGATTAATCAAGGAGACTAGTTCTCCATTACAAAAGAAAACAATAAACTAAGAGAAAAACAAAAGACTAACACGCTCAGAAACTAGCCAAAATCAGCTAGTCGACTAGCTTTTCGATTACGCCTAAGGCTACTTATATACACGTTTCTGGAACCCAAGTCCTCGCGAGGCGAAGCACTGCTCGCGAGGCGAATAACATGAAAGGTCTGCAACTCTTTGTCTTCTCGCGAGGCGAGCATAACCAGCGAGGCGAACGCTTCAAATTCCCAACCGCAACGCCCGTGACCGTCAACACGCCCAAACCGTGATCGTCTCGACTTTTCATGGTTGGATGACTCGCGAGGCGAGCCATTTATTCCGGGGCGAACCGGAGACTTTGCATTTTTTGGAACAATCGGCTTCGGGTCGCGAGGCGAGCGATCTTCTCATGGGCGAGAAACTCCAGAATTATTCCTTTTTATTTACCTGAAAAATAGAAAGTAAAAGTAAATACTTTATTCACTCTAAATCAACTAAATTAACTTAAAAACAATTTACAGACTCAAAATATTACTTAAGGACAATCAAGTCTAATTTGGGTAAAAATGATATAAAATAAGCACAAAGCCAAGGTCTTTACTAGTTATAAAACCAGTCAAACAGAGTCTCATCATGGCCATGTTTGCGATGGCCAAAGCCATCGCTAATTGTAACGCCCTGTTTTCCCTGTACTTCGATTATCAGTAAATACATGTTTAATTGTATTTATTTTTTATAAAACCTATATGATGATTTTAATTAAAATAAAATCATTTCCTTGTGTTGTTTTATTGTATGAAGTCACGGTAAAATTTTCGGTTGAAAATTCAGACGAAAACCGGTCTGCATTTTCTCTGTCAGTACTAGTTTACTGAGCCAGAAACCTAATTTTAATCCGTGAACGAGACAATGGGATGCCTAATTAAATACGATCGGATGTGCAACCGGTTACGTATTTAAGCAGTTAAAGGAACCCTAAAGGATGAGAGAAGGCTTGATGGGATGCCTAATTAAATGCTTATGACACACTTTAAAGTAATCATGATTACTTTTTCAAATTATAATCTATTTTATTCCAAAAACCCATTAAACCTTCCTTAAATGATCCAAACAATGCCTTAAATCAAAACTTCCTCTCCGAGCCTTGCTCCCTCTCCTCTAGGCCGTGCACTCCTCCCAATTCCTCTATAAATACCACTCTTCATCTTCACTTCATCACTTTCCTTTATTCTACTCCATTAAAACTCTTAAGCTTTCATATTTTTCTTAACTTCAAGCTTCCAAAGCTCTAGTTTTTCTTCTTCTTTTTACTAAGTGTTCTTCATCAAAGTTGTTCCTCTTGCTTAGGGTAATACTCTCATGTATTCTTTTCTTTAAAACTTCATCTTTTTCTAAAGTTTCTTCTTTATGTCATATATGAGCTTTTATCTTCAAAAATCTCTCAAAACTGGTAGAAACCTCCTTTTGAGTTGAAACCAATTTCTATGGTCTTGTATTTACTTGTAATTTAACATACTAAGAGGTTGTATAAATCAAAAATCTCCATCCTCTATTTCTTTAGGAGGACGAATCTACTCATGATGGCCTAGGGAGTGTTTTGTTTCAACTTCTTTTACATGATCATGTGTTAGTTTTTTTTTTAAGTGTTCCTTGATCATTGAATCCATAAATCTTGAAAGGTTTTGACAGCTTGTTTTCCCATGATGGCCAAAACTATGTATTAGTGGCCTAGGATACTATATTTCAACTTATCCAAGTGTGATCATGAACTTAGAACCCTAATACATTGTGATGCTTTACTTTATTCTGGCTTCATTTATTTATTGTGCTTTCTTTATGGCTTTCCTTACTTGTGCTTATTTATTTTTATGTCATTATGTTCATGTCATTTACTTCCATGTTCTTTATATTCATGTCTTTTATTCTATGTCGTTTATATTTATGACATTTACTTTATGTCATTTACATTATGTCATTTACTTTTATGTCATTTATGTTTATGTCATTTATAATTCATTTACTTATGTCATTATGCTTTAATTACTTATAGGCTTATGTTGTTCTTACTTTATGTGCTTATGAGCTTTGTTATTTAAAGTCCTATGTTGCTTTCAAGATGATCATAGACTTGAGCTCCATAAGTTATTGGATGCTAAAAGGTCTAAGAGATTGGAAAAATTTAAAGATTTCTATCATGAAAACCCAAGGATGGCCGAATCTTAAAGGTTATGGACCTAGGGTGTTTCGTTTTTCATTTTCCAAAGTGATCATAGTTTTGAGCTCCTTACTATTAATGGATGCTAAACCAAAGAGATTGGAAAGTTTAAATGTTCCTAGCCTATCTTATTGGTCAAGGCCGAATCTCCATCAAGTGTAACTTGGTGGGATTTTTGTTCAACTTTGTTTAAGTAATCTTGTTTTAAACTCCTAGCACTTAAGGATCATAAATCCCTAAGTTACATGTGTTTTAGAAACTTCTAGCCCTAAGTTCTTGGTTGAGTTCTAATCCTTTGAACCTTGTGTCTTAAAACCTAGACTTGCATCCTAACCGACTTTGAAGAACGTTCATGAAACCGTCTATTTTCTCTCATTCTCTTACCTTCTTGAGGTAAGAGGGGATTGCCTTAAGATATTCAATAACTATATGCATGCGTGTATGTGTTAACTTGAATAACTTGAATATGACTATGATGTTGAGCAAATACTTGTCTAACTTGGTTACTTGAATTAATGTGATCATTATGTGAAGTTGAGCTTTACTTGCTTTAAAGTATGGTGAATTGTACATATATGATGAATTGCCCTTTTATTGTGATATTATTGTTGGTTGAAGTTTGTGAAGCCGGACTTGAGTCCGTGCCCAATGATTTTAAGGGTTAAAAGCTTTAATAATCCTTGAATAAAACTCTAAGAGTATTTGGTTTATCATCATAACCTTTGTTTAAAAGTGCTTACCTTCTGAGGATGAGTTTCTTATTTTAGAAATGGAACTTGAGTTGATTTCAAACCAAAGGGAACTACTTTTGTGAACTAAGTTTCTTATTCAAGAGAAAATCTTTTGTTTGTAACCTTTACTTGATGAAGAAAAACCCTTCTGAAAATACTTAACTAAGGATTTCAAAAGAGAAAAGGATTTACAATATGTTTTACAGAAGGTTTGTAAAAGAAAAGGATTTCTCCTAAGTGATTTAGAAATATTCCGGTTACTTGGACAAGTAGCCGAGACTTTGTTTTGTATTTGATTTTCATCGAACGAAAAGTAAGTACATTTGAAAGAGAATCTAGTTCACGAGACGTCGCCTCTAGTATTCAGTGGTATGCACGTGATCTAGGATCCGTGATAAATGGGCCTAGGGTCCTAATGGTGATATTATGGGCTGAGTCCTAAATCTCGGAACTGAGGACTGCGTGTCCTAATTTCGTTGTTGTGGACTAGGAGTCCTTATCATGTTAAGATAAAACATGGATAAAACTATAAGTATTTATATGAGCACAACCCTCGACTGAGGCATCGGTCTAGGTTGTTGTGATTGAGCACTCGGACTGCGCGTCCTGTGTTATTTTTCCAAGTGTCGGAAATTGTGAATAGTCGTCAGCCTTGAGCTTCGACAATGAAAAAGAGTAAACACAAAGAAAAGCTTGATAATGAAAAGACTTTTATTCATATGCATTTCCCCTTGGCAGACGTGCTTGAGTAATCCGAATACCCGCTTAAGTTGAGGTATTCGATGAGGTGTTTATCCGAATGGCCTGCGTAATGAGGCATTCTAGATGATGTTGATCCGGGTACCTTGGTGCACGAGGTGACGGAGACAACTTGCCAATGTGGCATTTGAGCCTGATCAACTCTTTATTCCCTTATGATAAAACGGTGACAGTATCTCATGAGATTAAGTTAGAGCCTGATTATTGAAGTGACATGCATAGTTTTATAAAGTTGAGTGTACGGGTATGAAGCCCTTTGCTATAATACATTGCTCGTATCATGTTCATGGTTATTGTATGATATATCTGTTATTAGTATCTCACTCTTGCATTTCTTATTCGTTATGTTCTACTTCCTTTTGGATCAACATATATGTGTGGGTTCAGATGGATCCCAACATCCCCCTTATACCAATCGTGTCGAAGACTGAAGTCTTCGACAACGCGGGAGACATTAGAGCTTGGCGCAAACATCAAGGAGCTACCACCGCTACGTACACGGGACCGGTGGCGACCACGGACTTGAATGAGGATGGGGACCCCATCCGTCAGAGTCAGACCGAGGAGGCACGGAGAGTGGCATTACCTCCGACTTGGTTATACCTACACTCTCTTTAGGTTCAGGGCCTACTCCACGTAGACCCTCCTGAGGTAGACGTTCCGGAAGAGGATCCTGAGGAGGACCCGGAGGATTATCCGGAGGACGACCCCGAAGAGGAACCCGAGGGAAACCCTGGAGATTTCATGGAGGTAGAGGCCGACGATGCACCCGAGTACGAGTTCCTCGACCATGACGATGACAACGAGTCTATGGATAATGGCGGCGAGGTCATCGACCCTATTCTCGACGATTCTTCTATGGGGAGCACGTGTGGGAACCCTGCCTGTAGGGATTGCCACTGACGTGCCGAGTTTAGGTCGTGAGTAGTTCGTGTTTAGACTTTTAGAGTCATCTTTTGAGTTGTATGACCAGTTCCCTTTTCCCATAGTTTTGATTTTCTGCTCAGTGGTATTTCCTTTTAGTGTAGATTCCTTCAATGGCCGTTGATAAGGCCCTGGTTCTTTTGTATTAATCAGATGTACCTCTTGAAGGAGTTATATATATATATATATATATATATATATATATATATATATATATATATATATATATATATTTATTTATTTATATTTACCCAGTGTTCTGCTTTTGTGTACAGTTTAAGTTCATGTTCTAAGTATCCATCTTTCTAAGCTATTTATTCCACCTTTATTTTCAAAAAAAAAATTAACTCCTAATTTTAGTTAACCTTTAATTGAAAATAGTATTTCCCTAAAATAATTCATGGTGACAAACAATTTATTTTTCGCGTTTTTGGTAACCATGTGATACTGGTTTTAGGGTGTCACATTAGTGGTATCAGAGCGAGTCGAGTCTTTTGGGAATGTCCGGGTTAGGTCTGTTGTGTCGAAGTTGTGTTTTCTCTGATCGAGTCTTGTTTGAATTACTTCTTGGAAGTAATGTGTGTTAACCAACGGGTTTTCTTAGTTGTTTTCTTTTCTGGTTGCCATCTCACTGATTTAACTTTACAGGGTTAGTATGGAACCAGGGGGTTCAAGAGGACGCGGAGGCTGTGGAAGGGGCAACAGAGGCATGGACTTTGCTGCCCAGGCCTTAGCTGATGTGGCTGCGGCCATCGCTCTTCAAACTGCCAATGCTGCTGTCAGAACCAACAAGAACAGCATAGGGCAGAGCAGGCTGCAGAAGGAAAGAACTTAAGCGCTTTCCGATGTCAGAATCCATCACAGTTTGATGGAGATGTGGATCCGGTCAAGGATGATCTGTGGATCCAGGAACTGGATAAGATCTTCACTCTGGTACACACTCCGGAAGGGGCAAAGGTACCCTATGCTATGTTCCAACTGGTCGGTGATGCCGAATACTGGTGGCAGGGCACCCGTCAATTGCTGGAGGCTGAACAGCAAGAGGTCACGTGGGAAGTATTCCGCAACAAATTCTTGGACAAATACTTTCCCCAGAGTGCTCGAAAGGAGAAGGAGAAAGAATTCATGAGGCCGAGTCAGCGAGATCTGACGGTGGGAGAGTACACGGCGAAGTTCGAGTCTCTCGCCAAGTACTTCTGTTTCTTCCAGAACAACCCTAACGAAGAATGGAAGTGTGAGCAATTCGAATCCGGCCTGCGCTTCGAGATCAAGGAATCAATGTTGCCTTTGGATATCAGAACTTTCCAAGCATTGGTGGAGAAGTGCCGCAAGGTTGAACTGATGCGGAAAGGGAAGGACAACAGAGGGAATGTCGACGGACCCATCCGTCCGAAGAGCCAATACCAGAATCACAATCCAAGATGGAAGCAAAATCAAAGGAAGCCTTATCACCAACCCCCAAGCAACAACCAAAGACAACAACAACCGTACCATCCCAATACTTTCGGAACGGGAAGTGGAGGCCAAAGAAACAACAACCAAGGCCAGGGAAGAAGATGTTTTCGGTGTGGAGATCCCATTCATCTGCGGACAAATGCCCGAGGAGGGAAATAAGGTGTTTTAACTGTGATCGTACGGGGCATCTGTTCAAAGATTGCCGAGAGCCGAAGAGGGAACCAGTTGTCAACCATGCCAAGGCAAGCAAGCCACCAACCAAAGGAAGGGTGTACACTATGAGTGGAGTTGAGGCATCAAACTCTGTCGATTTGGTACAGGGGGAGTGCGATCTAGCTGGTAATCTTTTAACTGTACTTTTCGATTCAGGTGCAACTCATTCTTTTGTTTCGATGGATCGTGTGAAACTTTTGAAACTGCCTATTTCTTCCCTATCAGATGATTTAATTGTTTCTACCCCAACTGCTGATCCCGTAACTGTCAACTCTATTTGTTTAAATTGCCCTATCATTGTTCAAAATAGACACTTTCTTGTAGACTTGATCTGTTTGCCTTTAATACAGTTAGATGTAATTTTAGGCATGGATTGGTTATCTTCCAACCATATCCTGATAGTTGTGCTCATAAAACCTTAGTCTTTAGGGATGATATTTCTGGATTGTTATCTGCTAGTCAAGTAAGAGCTTCTTTGAAAGAGGGAGCTCAAGGTTACATGCTGCTGTTTTCCTTAGACGTTAAGATCAAGTTAGTCTTGGAATCAATACTTGTCGTCCGAGAGTTTCCTGGAGTTTTTTCTGAGGACGTACCTAGACTACCACCTGTTCGAGACATCGAGTTTGCAATAGATCTAATTCCGGGCACGGGGCCAATATCTATGGCACCATACCGTATGTCACCATCAGATCTAGAGATCTTGAAGGAACAGCTCGAGGGGCTGACGAGGAAGGAATTCATCCGACCCAGCGTATCGCCATGGGGAGCTCCAGTCCTGTTAGTGAAAAAGAAAGATGGGAGTTCCCGACTTTGTGTAGATTTCCGTCAGCTGAATAAAGTCATGATCAAGAACCGATATCCACTTTCGAGGATAGATGACCTTATGGACCAGTTGCGTGGCGCGACCGTGTTCTCAAAGATAGATCTACGGTCAGGCTACCATCAGATACATGTGAAAACGGAGGATGTTCCTAAGACAGCGTTTCGAACACGCTATGGGCACTACGAGTATCTAGTAATGCCGTTTGGAGTGACGAATGCTCCTGCAATATTCATGGATTACATGAATAGGATCTTTCATCCTTATTTAGATCATTTCGTAGTCGTCTTCATTGATGATATTTTGATCTACTCTCCAAACAAGGAAAAACATGTGGAGCATCTCAGCATTGTTCTTCAGACCTTGAGAGAGAAGCAACTCTATGCGAAGCCAGAAAAGTGTGAATTCTGGTTGGACCAAGTGCAATTCTTGGGTCATGTGATATCACACGAAGGAATCGCGGTTAATCCGTCGAAAGTTGAAGCTGTGTTAGAATGGGAAAGGTCAAAGACGGCAACAGAAATCCATAGTTTTGTGGGTTTAGCAGGCTACTACCGGAGATTCATTGAGGGATTTTCCAAGATAGTAGGTCCCCTTACCCAGTTAACTCAGAAAGACCAAGCTTTTGTCTGGACGAAGGCTTGTGAAAGGAGTTTCCAGGAACTCAAGAATAGGTTAACCACCTCTCCTGTGTTAATCCTACCTGATCCAAAGGAACCGTTCGAAGTTTACTGTGACGCTTCACATCAAGGGTTAGGCTGTGTGTTGATGCAGAATCAGAAAGTTGTAGCTTATGCTTCAAGGCAATTAAAGATTCACGAGAGAAATTATCCGACGCACGATTTGGAGCTAGAAACAGTAGTCTTTGCGTTAAAGATCTGGAGGCATTACTTGTATGGGGCTACTTTTAATGTTTTCAGCGACAACAAGAGTTTGAAGTACCTGTTCGACCAGAAAGAGTTGAACATGCGTCAGAGACGTTGGCTGGAATTCTTAAAGGATTACGATTTTCAGTTACAGTACCACCCCGGGAATACAAATGTAGTAGCAGATGCACTAAGCCGGAAGTCAGTTCATATGTCAGCCATGATGGTTAAGGAGCAAGGATTGCTGGAACAATTCCGTGATCTGAGTTTGTCAGTCGAGATGTTTCCAGGAAGGCTATGTCCAAGCAGGATTACTGTTTCAAATGGATTGATGGATCAAATCAGGGAGAAGCAAGCGAGCGACCCGTATCTACAAGGAGAAATAGACTTAGTACGTCAAGGGGCACTGTTAGAATTTAGGGAAAGCACGGACGAGATACTGAGATTCGGTGAAAGGATCTATATACCGGACGATCAAGAGCTGAGAAATTTGATCTTAGAGGAGGCTCACAAGAGTAAGTTGAGTTTACATCCAGGAGCCACGACGATGTATCAAGACCTCAAGAAGTTGTACTAGTGGTATGGGATGAAAAGGGATGTGATGGAGTATGTCGCTGCATGTCTAGTATGTCAGAAGGCTAAAATCGAGCATCAGAGGCCAGCGGGAATGCTACAACCCTTAGACATCCCAGAATGGAAATGGGATGGTATTTCAATGGACTTTGTTACCTGTTTACCGAGGACTCGAAAAGGACACGAGGCAATATGGGTAATGGTAGACAGACTGACTAAGTCAGCTCATTTCTTACCTGTCAGCATGAAGTACCCGGTAAAGCAGTTGACTCAGTTGTACATTGATGAGATTGTTTGGTTACATGGTATACCTTCGAGCATCGTTTCGGACTGAGATCTGAGGTTTACGTCAGAATTCTGGAAAGGACTGCACCATTCTTTGGGAACGAGACTCCGACTAAGTTCCGCTTATCATCCGCAGACGGATGGACAATCGGAAAGGACAATTCAGTCGCTTGAAGATTTGTTGAGGGCTTGTGTAATATAAAACACTGGGAGTTGGGATGAATTTCTACCGCTGATAGAATTCACGTACAACAATAGCTTTCATTCGAGCATTGGAATGACACCTTTTGAAGCTCTTTATGGTAGACGTTGCCGAACACCTCTTTGTTGGTACCAAGAGGGTGAAAGTCTGTTGTTGGGACCAGAAATGGTACAGCAAACGACTGAGAAGATGAAGATGATCTAGGAGAAGATGCGGACATCCCAGAGTAGGCAGAAAAGCTATGCTGACAAGCGACGACGACCTCTGGAGTTTGAGGAAGGCGAGCATGTGTTCTTGAGAGTCACGCCAACGACTAGGGTTGGCAGAGTAATTAAACCCAGAAAGCTCACTCCCAAATTCATTGGACCCTACCAAATTCTTCGTCGTGTAGGTCCAGTAGCCTATAAAATATCCTTACCTCCTTTTCTTTCAAATATCCACGATGTTTTTCATGTCTCTCAGTTGAGAAAATACATTCCTGATCCATCTCATGTTATTAACCCTGATAAAGTGCAATTAAAAGAGAACCTGTCTTTTGAGACTTCGCCAGTACGAATCGCGGATAAGATAACGAAGCAGCTCAGAGGTAAACAAATTCCGTTAGCCAAAGTCATATGGGATGATACAACAGGAGAAGCTACGTGGGAGATCGAGGACAAGATGAAATCGGAATACCCTGAACAATTTCACGGTACGTAATTTCGAGGATGAAATTCTTTTTAGAGGGGTAGTGTTGTAACGCCCTGTTTTTCCTGTACTTCAATTATCAGTAAATACATGTTTAATTGTATTTGTTTTTTATAAAACCTATATGATGATTTTAATTAAAATAAAATCATTTGCTTATGTTGTTTTATTGTATGAAGTCACGGTAAAATTTTCAGTTGAAAATTTAGACGAAAACCGGTCTGTGTTTTCTCTGTCAGTACTAGATTACTGAGCCAGAAACCTAATTTTAATCCATGAACGAGACGATGGATCTTTTCATGAGGTTTTGTATGGGTTTGGTAATTTTTCGAATTTTGTTGTTCGGGAATAAAATATAATATTTTATCCGGACGAAACCTTCAGAAAATACGATCGGATGTGCAACCGGTTACGTATTTAAGCAGTTAAAGGAACCCTAAAGGATGAGAGAAGGCTTGATGGGATGCCTAATTAAATGCTTATGACACACTTTAAAGTAATCATGATTACTTTTTCAAATTATAATCTATTTTATTCCAAAAACCCATTAAAACTTCCTTAAATGATCCAAACAATGCCTTAAACCAAAACTTCCTCTCCGAGCATTGCTCCCTCTCCTCTAGGTCGTGCACTCCTCCCCCTTCCTCTATAAATACCACTCTACATCTTCACTTCATCACTTTCCTTTCTTCTACTCCATTAAAACTCTTAAGCTTTCATATTTTTCTTAACTTCAAGCTTCCAAAGCTCTAGTTTTTCATCTTCTTTTCACTAAGTGTTCTTCATCAAAGTTGTTCCTATTGCTTAGGGTAATACTCTCATGTATTCTTTTCTTTAAAAACTTCATCTTTTTCTAAAGTTTCTTCTTTATGTCATATATGAGCTTTTATCTTCAAAAATCTCTCAAAAATGGTAGAAAACTCCTTTTGAGTTGAAACCAATTTCTATGGTCTTGTATTTACTTGTAGTTTAACATACTAAGAGGTTGTATAAATCAAAAATCTCCATCCTCTATTTCTTGAGGAGGACGAATCTACTCATGATGGCCTAGGGAGTGTTTTGTTTCAACTTCTTTTACATGATCATGTGTTAGTTTTTTTTAAAGTGTTCCTTGATCATTGAATCCATAAATCTTGAAAGGTTTTGACAGCTTGTTTTCCCATGATGGCCAAAACTATGTATTAGTGGCCTAGGATACTATGTTTCAACTTATCCAAGTGTGATCATGAACTTAGAACCCTAATACATTGTGATGCTTTACTTTATTCTGGCTTCATTTATTTATTGTGCTTTCTTTATGGCTTTCCTTACTTGTGCTTATTTATTTTTATGTCATTATGTTCATGTCATTTACTTCCATGTTCTTTATATTCATGTCTTTTATTCTATGTCGTTTATATTTATGTCATTTACTTTATTTCATTTACATTATGTCATTTACTTTTATGTCATTTATGTTTATGTCATTTATAATTCATTTACTTATGTCATTATGCTGTAATTACTTATAGGCTTATATGATGAATTGCCCTTTTATTGTGATATTATTGTTGGTTGAAGTTTGTGAAGCCGGACTTGGGTCCGTGCCCAATGATTTTAAGGGTTAAAAACTTTAATAAGCCTTGAATAAACTCTAAGAGTATTTGGTTTATCATCATAACCTTTGTTTAAAAGTGCTTACCTTATGAGGATTTATTTTAGAGATGGAACTTGAGTAGATTTCAAACCAAAGGGAACTACTTTGTGAACTAAGTTTCTTATTCAAGAGAAAATCTTTTGTTTGTAACCTTTACTTGATGAAGAAAAACCCTTGTGAAAATACTTAACTAAGGATTTCAAAAGAGAAAAGGATTTACAATATGTTTTACAAAATATTTGTAAAAGAAAAGGATTTCTCCTAAACGATTTAGAAATATTCCGGTTACTTGGACAAGTAGCCGAGACTTTGTTTTGTATTTGATTTTTACCAAACGAAAAGTCAGTACATTTGAAAGAAAATCTAGTTCGCGAGACGTCGCCTCTAGTATTCAGTGGTATGAACGTGATCTAGGATCCGTGATAAATGGGCCTAGGGTCCTAATGATGATATTATGGGCTAAGAGTCCTAAATCTCAGAACTGAGGATTGCGTGTCCTAATTTCGTTGTTGTGGACTAGGAATCCTTATCATGTTAAGATAAAACATGGATAAAACTATAAGTATTTATATGAGCACAACCCTCGACTGAGGCATCGGTCTAGGTTGTTGTGATTGAGCACTCGGACTGCGCGTCCTGTGTTATTTTTCCAAGTTTCGGAAATTGTGAATAGTCGTCAGCCTTGAGCTTCGACAACGAAAAAGAGTAAACACAAAGAAAAGCTTGATAATGAAAAGACTTTTATTCATATGCATTTCCCCTTGGTAGACGTGCTTGAGTAATCCGAATACCCACTTAAGTTGAGGTATTCGATGAGGTGTTTATCTGAATGGCCTGCGTAATGAGGCATTCAAGATGATGTTGATCCGGGTACCTTGGTGCACGAGGTGACGGAGACAACTTGCCAATGTGGCATTTGAGCCTGACCAACTCTTTATTCCCTTATGAAAAAACGGTGACAGTATCTCATGAGATTAAGTTAGAGCCTGATTATTGAAGTGACATGCATAGTTTTATAAAGTTGAGTGTACGGGTATGAAGCCCTTTGCTATAATACCTGTTGCCTGTATCATGTTCATGGTTATTGTGTGGTATATCTGTTATTGGTATCTCACTCTTGCCTTTCTTATTCGTTATGTTCTACTTCCTTTTGGATCGAAGTATATGTGTGGGTTCAGATGGATCCCAACATCCCCCTTATACCAATCGTGTCGAAGACTGAAGTCTTTGACAACGCGGGAGACATTAGAGCTTGGCGCATACATCAACAAGCTACCACCGCTATGTACACGGGACCGGTGACGATCGCGGACTTGAATGAGGATGGGGACCCCATCCGTCGGAGTCAGACCGAGGAGGCGCGGAGAGTGGCATTACCTCCGACTTGGTTATACCTACACTCTCTTCAGGTTCAGGGCCTACTCCACGTAGACCCTCCCGAGGTAGACGTTCCGGAAGAGGATCCTGAGGAGGACCCGGAGGAGTATCCGGAGGACGACCCCGAAGAGGAACCCGAGGGAAACCCTGGAGATTTCATGGAGGTAGAGGCTGACGACGCACCCAAGTACGAGGTCCTCGACCATGACGACGACGACGAGTCTATGGATAATGGCGGCGAGGTCATCGACCCTATTCTCGACGATTCTTCTATGGGGAGCACGTGTGGGAACCCTGCCTATAGGGATTGCCACTGACGTGCCGAGTTTAGGTCGTGGGTAGTCCGTGTTTAGACTTTTAGAGTCATCTTTTGAGTTGTATGCCCAGTTCCCTTTTCCCATAGTTTTGATTTTCTGCTCAGTGGTATTTCCTTTTAGTGTAGATTCCTTCAAAGGCCGTTGATAAGGCCCTGGTTCTTTTGTATTAATCAGATGTACCTCTTGAAGGAATTATATATATATATATATATATATATATATATATATATATATATATATTTATTTATATTTACCCAGTGTTCTGCTTTTGTTTACAGTTTAAGTTCATGTTCTGAGTATCCATCTTTCTAAGCTATTTATTCCACCTTTATTTTCAAAAAAAAATTTAACACCTAATTTTAGTTAACCTTTAATTGAAAATAGTATTTCCCTAAAATAATTCGTGGTGACAAACAATTTATTTTCCGCGTTTTTGGTAACCATGTGATACCGGTTTTAAGGTGTCACACTAATATTTTGTCCAGATTTGCGACGGCCAAAGCCGTCGCTAAGGGAAATGAGAATTTCAAGGTTGCCATGTTTGCGACGGTCAAAGTCGTCGCTAATATTTTTCCAGATTAGCGACGGCCAAAGCCGTCGCTAAGGGAAATGGGAATTTCGAGGTGGCTATGTTTGCGATGACCAAAGTCGTCGCTAATATTTTGTCCAGATTTGCGACGACTGGGCCTTTGGAAAATCCGTCGCTAATGTCCGATATAATATTTCAGAACCCAACCCCTTTTCATTATCGTCCCGCTGTCTCCTCTCGCGCCTGCACACCTCCCGGCGATTCGCGTCTCCACCTCTTCGCATCTCCACCACGGATGGCCACCACGACCACCACAAGGACGGCCACGCAATCGTTTCCCATTTCCTCTCATTTCCCTCTCCTCTCCTTTCTCTCTCCTCACCTTTCCCCACTGCCATTTCTCGAAGACCACTGCCGCCACCGCCCGCTGCATCTCCGGCCACCATCCAAGCCTCTTCCGGTCACTGGTATTCTCTTTATTTCATAAGTTTTGCGTTTGTTTCAACTTCAATCCATGTATGAATTGCATTTGTTTTGTTTTGTTTCGTAAGTTTTTCATGGCTTCGTATTGCAGGTTGATGAATATGGAAATAATGCCAAGTATGAAGGTATAAGCTGGAATAAGATCCTCCATGGTTGCGGCCAGAGCTGGAGAGCTGAACCGAATTCCAGTATAGAAGAACAAGGCCGCTTAAAAGATTTTATAGTTTTTTTTTGTGGTTACAATTACCTTAGTTACCTGAGCAAGCTAAGAAGAAAAATTATGAAGATAATCCAGATTGTGATTGGTGGAAGATTTGTTTCTGTGATTCCAAAGAAGCAAAGCAACAAATTATTTATTTTATATTAAAAAAATATGTATTGCAATTTGCGACGGCCAGGCTGTCGCTAATTTCTGTTGATTTGCGACGACCAAGCAGTCGCTAATTTTTTATTATTTACGACGGCTAGGTCGTCGCTAATTTGCGACGACTAGGCCGTCGCTAATTTACGACGACCATTTATAAAAATCCGTCACAAACATTTTGAGACGACCCTATATGCGACGGATTTGTGGCCGTCATAAATCCATCATAAAAACTTGTTTTGCTACGGCTTTTGGCCCTCGGTAAAATCAATTTTTCTTGTAGTGATCAAATGTTTCTATATAAACACTCCCTTTTGTGTCTTCTCATTCAATCAATTCAATAGTGAAATTATTATCAAGTTTATTCACATAATAATCATTAACAACAACATGATATGATGATGTAGAAGCCGTTACATTCGGGTTTTGTTGCTTCCCATCTTTTTCGCCACTCCCCGGTCGTCGTGGCTCAGCCCGGAGATCGCTACTCCACCCACGGAAACCATTGTCTTCCTCCATTGAGAAAAGCACATGGCACTTCTGCTCAGTATGACCAAGGCACCCACAAACAAAACATAAAACTCCATGTTTTTCAAATTTGAGGCTTACCACGCACCATTCACCACCGGTTTGCCTGACTTTTCATTCTTTCTTCAGAGGCAAACGAACATCAACCTTGACTCGAATATGCATATAATTATGCCATATACTTGAATTATTTGAAGGGTCATATTACACAAATTGACTTGGAGAAGTTTCTTTGATCACAACTCCTTTCATCGGCCGCCAAATACCCACCATCCGCTCCTTCATGATTATGACTCTAATAAGCATGTTAGTGAAAAAACTCCCCACTAAACAGAGTTGCAAATCGCTCACCACAACAGCTTCCCTCCTTACTCCAAAACTGGGTCCTTCCTCCTCATCACCATCAAGGGATAAACCTCCCATATTCACATTCATATCCGTCATAGCCAGCAATGACAGCAAGGTCAAACCATCTCACAATGGAGAGAGATACCAGAGCATCTCACAGTGGAGAGAATACCAAAAAGTCTCACAAAGGAGATATTATATTTCTTATTTTTAGCCTATTAAAAATATAGTAAAACAAACAATAATAATGACCCATATACTTTTTTTTTTGGTGGAAGACCCCTATACTTATTTAATGGTATACAACTATTCCTCGTAAGAGAGTGTTTACCCAAACAACTATTTTCACGAGAAAAGTTGTTTTTTCAGTGAAAGCTAATATGTTTGAGTAAACTGATTAAATTTTAAAACAATTCTTTATATAAGAAAAAAGTTATTTTTACGTAAGCTATAAATTTAAAACTTATTAAAAAGTTGTTAGATTATTTATTTATTTGGTAAAAAAAATTTAGATTATTTTAAATCAATGACTTTCTCACAATTTCACTCCTGCAAAACTAACTATCTAATAAATATTATCGGATTCATTCATTTTTTTTTCAATTTACTATATTAAAATGATTTTTATACACAATACAAATGGAATAAATTATCCTCAAAATATTTTTCAACAAATAATTTAAATGTAAATATTTTAATTATAACCAATTATTATTATAATCGATGCATATAATTGAATAATAAAATAATTAATTTTTGAAAGCTAAAAGTTACTTTATCTCGTCGCCCGGTACAATTTTTTTTTTTTTTTCCACCAAATCATGTGTATGCAGTATGCCTATTCAGTTTATTCATGCAAACAAATATACAAAAACCGTAACTATTTATCATGAAATTAAAACGTGTAAAATGTGATTGTAAAAAATAAAACGTGTCAAAAAAAAACGTGTAAAACGCAGAAACGAATATAGGAGGAAGGTTCAGCGTAGATGGAAAAAAAATGTAAATGATTCTAATTAAAATCAAAATCATTTTTTTTCCTTAACAACATATGGTTGGTCTAAGTTGTAACCAGTTTAAGCACTTTAAACAAGTGATCAGGAGTTCGATTCCTGACTCTTACGTATATAGAAAATCTGGTTGAGAAAGGTCAACCCTTCAATATTGTCCAGTATCTCAAGAGATTAAATAATATCCATATTTACGTGCGGAAGATATGGAGAAAAAAAAAATCATTTTTTCGTTATATCATTTTCTTACACGTGATCGAATATGCTCCAAGGAGTCGCGGGACCAATGTCGAAAAGTACAAAATTGCAATTAATAAGACGACTATTTGTTTAATATTGTGGAAGGAGAAAATGTATTAAGGAGAAGAGTAATGTGGAAGAGAATTCTTAGGAGGTTCAATTATTGTGTTGGTTTCTAAATTATTTAGGAATTTTTAATTAGGTTTCTGAATTAAAAATATTTTTTATTAGGTTACTGAATTTATATAAAATTTTTAATTGGGTCACTAAATTAAAATGTTTGTAATTGGGTCCTTGAACTTATATAAAAATTTCAATTAGGTCCCTAAAATAAAAAGATGACTATATAAAATAAAAATTAATAAAATGATAGATGATGAAATTTAGGAAAAAATTGTTTGACATAATAATAAAATGATAAAAGATGAATACGAGAGAAAAAACCCCACTATTTAAAATAATAATAATAAAATAAAACTCAATGAGAAAAATTATTTTTTTAGTATAATAAATAAATAAAAATAGATAAATTTGAGAGACAAAATTTAGTTCTTAAAATGATAATAACAAAATAATGAAATATGAAATTATGCTACAAAATTCATGTTTTATAACAAAATATTAAAAGATTAAACTGATATTCATTAATTAAATATATATAAATAAAATAAAATAAAACTCAACTAACAACAAAGTTATTATTTGAAATAATAAGTAAACTAAGTAATCTAGTTAAGTAAATATCATATCTTAGTTTGATTGTCAATTTTATTTTTGGGTTATTTATTTTATTTATTATGTTATTTTATGTTTTGATTGAGGTTTTTCTTAAATTATTTTAATATTTTTTAAATAATATTTTTTGTTGTTATGTCTATTGTTATTATTTTAATGTTTTTTCAAATACTAAATATTTGACTCAGTTTAATAACTTAATATTTTGTTGTAAAATATGAATTTTCTAGCACAATTTCATATTTCAATATTTTGTTATTATCATAACTTAAGAACTAAATTTTGTCACTAAAACTTATTTATTTTTATTTAATTATTATGCTAAACAATAGTTTTTCTCACTAAGTTTATTTTTAAATTGTGAGTTTTTTCTCTCATATGCATCTTTTGTTATTTTATTATTATATCAAACAATTTTTTTTTTAATTTTCATCATTTATCATTTTATTATTTTATATTTTATATATTCTTCTTTTTTACTTTAGGGACCAAATTGAAAATTTATATAATTTCAGGGACCCAATTATAAATTTTTTAGTTCAGGGGCCCAATTGAAAATTTTATATAAGTTCAGGGACCTAATTAGAAGTTTATAGACCTAATTAAAAATTTACAAATAATTCAGGAACCAACTCAATAGTTAAACCTTCTTACAACTCTTATATATATACTTTCTTTCTATTTTTCTCTCTTCAAATAATTGTGTTATTTAAACATCCAGAATCAATATTCACGTATCCACACTCAAATGTATACAAACATCTATTCTATCTCGAAATATATAACATTTTCCTATTTTCATATTCAGTTATCCGTGAACTTAATTATACTCTATATCATATATACAAACTAATTTTTCCTTTGCCTTTGCTTGCAAACAAGTAATACACACCGAAAACGACAACTATTTATCATGAAGTTAAAACGTGTAAAATGGAAACGAATCTAGGAGGGAGAGGTCCAGCATAAGACACAAAAAGACAAAGATCGAATTCGGATTCTCCAATTAATATGAACCAGCATGAAGTTCATATAATTAAAGCGACCGATGCATGGGACCGAAGATGACCTGGTTGTTAAACTCTGGTCTTAGCTCTGGTCTTAGACTCTTACGAGCTTACCATTCTAGGTCACAAAAACGAGCTAACTCATATGTAACCTCTTTTTTTATAAACTCGTACGAGTTTAAGTAAACTTTTATAAAATCAATAAACTCTTGATTTTACTAGCGAGGTTACGAGTCTATGTTTTTAAATTGACTTATAAAATGTAAATTTTTTATTTGGTACCTGAGTTGAATTATCAATGTGTTGCAATATATATTAGATTAATAAAGTTAATTTTATGTTTTCGATAATATTTTGTTTTGTTTTACTTAGCTACAAAATAAAGTAACTGCTTGACTAAAAATTATATGACAGTTAAGTCAAATTAGCTCTTTTTTTTAAATGTTTTTACTTTAGGAACTTAAGTTTTTACAAATTTATGTATGATTTGATCATTAATGTAGTATGATCTTATCACTAATGTACTATCACACTTTGTTATTGTGGTTTGCTACTTTACTTTATTACTTTATACTTATCCTCTTTCTCCTTGCTCGAACCCATTTTTCTTTCCCTGTTCATTTGGACACTTGAATATATATTAGCCTATCACGAGTTGTTTTCTGATTTTTTTTTACTCTAGGAACTTATATAATTCTCTTATTTTATGAATGATTTTGACATTCTTTATCATTGTGGAGTTTGAATGTTAAATTATTGTTATGTTATATTATTTTATGTTATGTATATATGTAAAGGTTTTTTTTTAAAAAATTAGATAAACTCTTACGAGTCTAGAATCGAGTCTATGTACCTTTCACGAGTCTACCTAGATCCTCGAGTCTGGCAACCATCAAGGAGGTTTTCAAACTTTATGTAAATTTCCCAATGTTGAGTTTGACTTCGTCACTTTGTACGTAAGATAAGCTACCTATGGCTAACCCTTACCCTTAATATTCTTCACGTGATTCGCAATCTTCTAATGATTCAATTTGTGCACCACAAACCGCTCTGTCCATGACACTGATTTGGCAGTTTTTTAATTTCTCTTAGTATAAATATGGCTCAATAATACTGTCAGATCAAAAAATCAAGTTACTCAATTCTTCTATACTCTTTCCCCAATATATACTGTTGCGTAGTCGTAAGGAAATCAAACACATATATACTTCAGAATGACCATGGTTAAAGAAATTATGGGACAATCTATTATGGTGGAAGCATTTTGTTTATTTGATGCTTCAAAATGGCTTTTACATCGTAAACGTTGCACTGATCAGAAGCACAAAAAAGTTTCCTTGTTTCCCATTTTCTCTTGTTCAGCTCTGACAGCACAAGAGCTGAAGACGGGGTTGCAACATGAGTATTCCAAGAGTGCCCTTGGTCTGAATCCGGTGACATTGATAATGATAACTGGAACTGTAACTATCAATAATAGTAAGACTGCAGAGAAGGGGATGATGGCTAAGATGCTTCAACACTTTGATACTTTCAACAATACCCTTCGTGGAAAAGGATTGGTCATGCAGCTAGTTAGCACTGAAATTGACCCAAGTAAGCATTACACCTGTTTAATATTTTGGAAAATATTACGCTTGGTTTCCCAAATACACACTTTTCTTCTTTCGGTTCCTTAACTGATCCTTAGAGCACTAGTTAGTCTCAACAAGGTAACAAATTATCAAATATAACTACCCATTACTAAAAGTGTGTGATAAGACATGGATTACACAAAAGAGCTAATTTTCTTGTTTCACTATTTTTTTTTTCTTGTGGCTCCATGCAACTTTTGTAGACTTTTGTACATTTTTTTTAAAAAAAAGGTTAAATATGTATTTTTAGTCCTTCACAAAAAACACACAATTTTTTGTATTTTTAAGGGGAAAAAACGAATAAAATTTTCAAAAGGACCAAAATCCAATTTTATCAATTTTGTAGGGATAAAAACATATTTTTAAAAAAAAAACTGAAAACCATTTTATATTGTATTTATATTGTAGTCACCCTTATTGTTTTGATGGCTTCCTGACGAGGGAGAAGAAGAAGGAACCTTCACCTAGATTTGAGGGAACCATCGCCTATACCACGACTCCACATTGGCGTTCCATGTTATTGCCATTTGACCAAAAACGAACATCAAAACCCTAGAAAATTAGAGCTTGTTTCCTTTGCATTTTCATTTTAAAATTTAGAAATGGAAATGGAAATGAAACATGTCCCTAGGGTTTCTTAATCTCACTGTGTTCCCAATTTCCTCCATAAAGGAAACACCTTTATCGTCAGCACCTTCCGATGGACTCTTCTTCATTGTGCACCACTCTCTCAATTAAGCAAGTAGGCGAGTGTGGTGGTTCACTACTGAGACATGGCTTTGCGATGGGGCAGTGTTGATGCAATAGATTTGGATAGCGTGGCTCACAACCATAGCGATAATGGGTCGTGGCTAGCTATGCAGTGGTGGTCCTAGGTGGACGTGGATGGGCTGGATTCACGATTCTGCAAGTGACAGTGGTGGTGAGGGTTGGACTTCTGGTCTGCTCTGCATGCGGGTGGTGGGTGGTTGGATGATGGGGTGGGCTGAAAGACTAAGGGCAAACTTGTCATTTTAATTTTTTTTGGGTTACTTGTTTAGTAGTTACTCTATTTCAATCTCAGATATTTATTTATTTTATTAATATATCTAATGGAATGGTTATGAAAGTTGCACGTGGAGCACTTAATTGATACTTCGTCGTAGAATACGCCACATGTCTTGTAGATAATAACTTATAATTAATCTTCGTTAACTCTTTCCATTATTAGTGATATGTACTTGACTTCTTTGTGGGCCCTATAAAATTGAAGGAACCATGGAGCCAAAGCTGAGCAACCTAGCAGTATTGGACTGGTTGAAAGACTTCAAGGTTGGGGCTGAGTCCACTTACAAAGTAGAATTTGAGATAGACTCAAATTTTGGGTTCCCAGGAGCTATTACCGTGACAAACAAATATGACCAGGAGATCTTTTTGGAAGGCATTTCCATTGAAGGTGTTGTTGATATTACCTGCAATTCTTGGGTTCAACCTGAGAAGGTTTATCCAGAGAGGAGAATTTTCTTCAACAACAAGGTAATAAGAAATTGGGCTCTCTTTCATGAAAAATAAAATGGTAATAAGTGTCTTAGTATACTGGTTAAGAAATCAAAAGAAAAAAATTTGTATTAGAAAATGATATATTTATTATTTTGAGAAGATAAATGCTTGACAATCCAATAAAAACTTGTTTTTTATGGATTTCTTAACCAATTCCATTAGGGCAATCCTTTTTAAACATTTGGTTGTAATTGATGTGATGATGTGATTAAGCAGGCATACTTACCTTGTGACACACCAATGGGTCTGAAAGAGCTAAGAAAAGAAGAACTAAGACAGCTAAGGGGTGATGGAAAAGGAGTACGAAGGGGTTGTGATAGAGTGTATGATTATGATGTGTACAACGATTTGGGATATCCAGATCAAGGAAGTGAACATGTGAGGCCCATATTAGGGACCAAAAAGTTCCCTAGTCCTCGACGCTGCCGTACTGGTCGTCCCCCTGCCACAACCGGTGAGACATGCATAAAAAGTCCCACTTATTTGGTTCACCAAGAATCTTGAATTATTTTTGGCTCATTTGCCGTCCACTCATGGACTAGTGTTCTTACCTTAACACAGTACTTGTTGGTGTATAATTTGATAAAAATCTTTCATCGCTATAAAGTTGGAGTCGGGTACATTCTCGAATTATGCTTTGTGAACTATCAAAACAGAAGTTTTCTAAAAGTTTTTCTGAATGAACATTCAAAAATGTTATTTAGATCTACCACCAAAACTTTAAATTATGTGTGAGCAATTATTATTACAAAAGAAGTTGTTTAGTCTAAACTTTTTTTTGAGAGTTTAATTAGTATGTACTAACAATGTAAGGCTTTTTTCCACAAACATTCAATCATAAATTGCCACGTCATTAAATTTTATTGACTCTTATCCTAACTACCTCAAAAATCATTCATTCCATGATTGGTGATTCGTTGACACTGTAAAAAATTTTACACTGTCAACATATTACAATTAAACTCTTTTTTTTTTAATGTGTTTCAGTTCTTAAATTTCTTTTACTTATTATTGGCCTATCTTATATATGATTAACTAACTCCTTTTTTTCAGTAAGCACTACTTTATTATTATTATTTTGACTGGATCTTTAATTTTATTTTTGATACATTCATTTTTTGTCTTATTTCATGATATACTTTCATCCCATGACCCCACAGGAGAATGTTAACCAGTATCCTAAGGACGTTGGTTAAAGAATTAATAAAAAAAGTTTTTATTGAGAAGTGATATATTTAATATTTTGATTAGTGTTGTTTTTAGTTTTTCAATGAAAATTTGTTTTTATTAGAATCCTTAACCAATGTGTTAAAAGTATAACAATGTTTCATGAACACCGTTCGACTCTTGAATTTATTTGACATGTATTTGAAATGTATATACATAAAGAACATAAAATATAAGCGACAGATAAAAGTAAATTTATATCATATCAAATATAATATTTAAAATTTGATATTCAAATAAAAAACTCTTAAAAATACTTGGCTATATTGATTGGTGAAAAGGTAAACTGTTTTAAAGATATAATTAATAATATGCGAATATACCATATAATATAAAAAACAATTAGTTTAATTATATCATCTCTAAAAAAATAAATTTTGTAAATTGAAAATAACAATCTTTTATTGCTTGTAGTTAATAGTTAAAAGTGCCATTTTAAAAATTTCAAAACATATTTAAAACATAAAAAATATACTAATGTTAATATACCTAATTTTTAATGATATAAATACAAAGAAATTACCTATATTATTATTTTTCTATTTAATTACTATGTACTATGAATGTAAAAGATTTTTTCACATTTATTTTGTTGTTAATCATGACAGATGAGAAATATGAGTCCCCTTTAAATGCATTCATGGAAACTTATGTGCCAAGAGATGAAGTCTTTGAAGGTGTGAGAAAGGAGGCTCTTGATTTGGAAAAGTCAAAAGGGATAACTCGGAATTTAATTCCATTCATACAAACTTGTGTTACGAAGAGTGGAGATTTCAAGCAGCTTTCAGATATTAAAATGATCTACAAGAGAAAGCTCGTGCACGAAATAAAACCCGAGGAAGGAACCACAACAAAACCATCCCAACCTATAGATGTGATCAAAAAGATACACGACGATGTGGAAGAGTATTTTAAGTTTAATACTCCACATATTATCAGTGGTACGTGACCTAGCAATAGCAAGATATATAGCAATTTATTATAGCTTTCTCCTATAAAATGTTTTTGATGATCCTCTTTCTTTTATCATGAGTGAGAGATTTCATTTCATTTTTATTTTTATTTTTTATTATAGGAAGTAGGAGCAAAAGAAAAACCAAGAAAATAAAATTAGATATTGTCTTTTTGTACGCGAGACTTTTAAATTCCGAAAATTTTATAATTTAAAGCTGGTAAAAATTCCAGGGAATGGTTGCTGCATACGAGATGAGGAACTTGGGCGTCAGGCTTTGGCTGGTATCAATCCTCTAAGCATAAAAAGAATTGAGGTAATTATAAAAAACGGAAAAAAGAAATATAGAAAACCCAATCTTCCGTATGTTAATTGTAGAATAAATTAAATTTAGTAAATATGTATTCTGATTTGTTTTTTGCTCTAAAAATTTGATAGACTTTTCCACCGGTCAGCTATTTGGATCCCTCCATATATGGTGCACAAGAGTCTGCTCTAAAAGAAGAGCACTTAATAAGCCATTTGGATGGAATGTCTGTACAACAGGTACCCTTCTCTATAAATTATCTTTTCTAATTGCTTCCACAATTTTATCAGTTATACACAACTTCACCCAAAACTATTAGAATGAAGTTTTCCCTTTTTCTTCATTTGTATTTATTTTATTTCTTGTGTTTGAAAATTGTTCATTCTTGTCTGTTTAGGCAATGGCAGAAAAGAAGCTATTCATATTGGATTATCATGACGCTTATCTCCCATTTCTAAAGGGCATCAATGCTCAGGAAGATCGTAAAGCTTATGCAACCCGTACCATCTTGTACTTGACACGAATTGGTACTTTGAAGCCTATTGCCATCGAGCTAACTCTTCCAACAGAGGGGGCACCATCCAAACAGGTCCTTACACCTCCATTGGATGCCACCTCTTACTGGTTGTGGCAACTTGGGAAAGCACATGTTTGCTCCAATGATGCCGGTGTTCACCAGCTTGTCCATCATTGGTATGCAACTCAATTAAACTCTAACCCTTTGTCCATCTTCACTATTCATTGTGGCTTATACCAAGAAAGGATTGGTTTTGGATTGAAACAAAATTTAGAGAAACTCACCAGATTGATTTTGTCAAGATGTTCTGAAATCTGAACCAATAAATTTTAAAAAAATATGATAAGTACTTCTAGCCAGGAGAACAGAAAAGGATTAATTGATCATGAAGTAACTCAACATGAATTTCATATGCAATTATCCAATTCACTATACTTATCATGTAATATGAATTGATTTTCCCTTCACAGGTTGAGAACCCACGCATGCATGGAGCCATTCATCATAGCAGCTCACCGCCAACTGAGTGTTATGCATCCTGTCTTCAAACTTCTGAAGCCACATATGAAACACACAGTGCAGATAAATGCATTGGCTCGTGAGGCTCTCATCAACGCAGGAGGCATCATTGAATCTGACTTTTCTTCAGGCAAATACAGTACAGAGATTGTCTCTGCTGCCTACAGAGATTGGTGGCGTTTTGACATGGAAGCCCTTCCTGCTGACCTTATTAGAAGGTAAGAAAAAAATAAAAATGTATTTAATGATTTTATTTACCTGAAGAAAAATTTCAATACATTATCTTGTTCCAATCATTATGCAGGGGACTGGCAGAACCTGACCCAACACATCCCCATGGGCTAAGACTAGTCATTGAAGATTACCCTTATGCAAATGATGGGCTCCTTATCTGGTTTGCTTTAGAGAACTTGGTTAGGACATATGTGAATTACTACTATCATGATGGGCGCATGGTCCGGTCAGACAGAGAGCTCCAAGCGTGGTATAATGAGGTCATCAATGCAGGCCATGCTGATCAAACAAATGCAAGTTGGTGGCCCACACTCTCCACTCCTACAGATCTTACAACGATACTCACCACACTTATATGGATTGCTTCAGTTCAGCATTCAGCCGTGAATTTTGGGCAGTACCCCATCGGTGGGTATGTCCCAATGCGCCCCCCACTTATGAAGAAGTTGTTACCCAAGGAGGAAGATCCAGAGTACAAAGAATTTGTGGAGGACCCAGAAGGGTATTTATTGTCTTCCTTGCCAAATTTGTTTCAAACCACCAAGTTCCTGGCAGTGGTTAACATACTTTCTCAGCATTCCACAGAGGAAGAATACATAGGGCAAAGGAAGGACTTGTCAGATTGGGCTGGTGACCCTGATATCATAGAGGCATTCTATAAGTTTTCCATAGATGTAAAAAGAATAGAAAAGGAGATTGAGCAGAGAAATAGAGACCCAAAACTTAGAAATAGATGTGGTGCTGGAATTCCACCATATGAGTTGCTTATAGCCAGCTCTGGTCCTGGAGTTACTTGTAGAGGGGTGCCTAATAGCATAAGTATATAGATGTCAAGTATTTTTACTCACCAAACAATACGTTATCATTAGATGGGGAAAGTTTCGGGTGCTAGCAAAGTGAAATGCAGCAACGATGACATTTACCACAAAGATCATGGAATTATGTAGTACTGCACAGACATGAATAATGTGAAGTTGCAAAAGTATGTACCTATATAGCAGATATATTTGAACAAAGATTGAATATTATTCACGCAATTTTTTTTTAATCAATCAATCCATACACATGAACAATTCTCACCTTTATTTACATTATTGTTCCCGTAACAGTGAAATAGCTCACTAAGGAGCTGACAAGTGGCGTACCTCATACGTTTTCTCCATCTCTCACCATTTTTTTTCTCTGCAACTCTCATTTCTCCATCCCTGCAATGTCTACATACTCTACTCGCCTCCTTCCTCTCAGATCTACTTTTATCGTTCATCAATGGATGTCACCGGTTGATCTTATGGGTCGTGTGAGCCTGACAGTTCATGGACGGGCACATCCGTTGCGTTTGGGAAGCGTCTGCACTCTGCATTCACCTCTCTTCCTTTAACTGTATGACGCTGATAGATAGTCCCTAATTAGTTAGTTAGTTAATTAGTTGTATATTCAGTTAGTTTATAGTTAGTGGTATAAGAGAATAAGGCATGTTGCCTATAAAAAGGGAGAGGGTTAAGAGGGAGAGGTAGGCATTTTGTTGGTAAGTGAAAAGGAGAGTCCCAAGTCTCTCGAATACTTGGGGAATTCATTGTATTCTTATGCTATTCTGAACCAGTTTCTATCAACTAGTATCAAAGCTTTACGATCCCGAGCGAGAGTTAATGGTCAAGAAGAAAGGGGGAATGGAATCGCGAATGGAAGCTGTAGAGCGGGGGTTGTACGAAACTGAGCTTCGCCTGCAATCGGCGATGGAAGTGTGAGTGGAAGCTGTCGAGCGTGGGTTGCATGAAACTGAGTTTCGTCTTCAATCGGCGATCCAATCGTTGAAGGAAGAGATGTTAGCGGTGGTGAGGGAGGTGACCGGAAACCGCCGTAGGTCCAGTCACCGGGGAGGCGGAGGCAACGACGACAGTAGCAACCACGAGAACCACCACCAGGACGAAGGAGGTAGTGAGCACGGCAGCAACAACGAAAATCATGACAAGATCAAGAATACTCGTCGCGACGATGACGAGCGATTCTGCAAGGTCGAGTTGCCACTGTTCAATGGCGAGGATGCACTAGGTTGGATCAGAAAGATTGAATGGTACTTCCGATTCAAGAACCTCAATGAGATCGATAAGATGGAAGCAGTGCTGATGGCGGTTGAAGGGAAAGCGTTATCATGGATGCAGTGGTGGGAATCTTGCACAGAAAACCCTAATTGGGAGGAATTCAAAGAAGCACTATTGAAAAGATTTCAGCCAACACTGATTGAAAATTCTTTTGAGCTTCTTTTAGGGTTGAAACAAGAAGGGTCAGCTTTGGGGAAGACGCAAGATTCGCAGAACCTGGGCTATGGTGATGTGAATAACACTGCCAATAATGAAATTGAAGAACACCCATTCAGTGCACGTGCCAAAGGGAAAGCTCTAATGGTGGCTCCAAGATTTCACAGTGAAAAACACATGGGCGGTGACACCCACATACGGAATGGTGGAGAAAATGGGGAAAGGAAGGATAATCTACGACAGCCACGGGCTTGTGCAGTCACGGGCCAGAGAGAGAAGGAATTGGAGGTAGTGGCAGTGCAAATCGAAGTGATACAGAATCTGGCCACGCCCCCACCACCGCTTGAGCCGCCAGACACGAACCCACTTATGGCAAACGGAATGACATATTCCGACGAGCCGCCAGATGCGAACCAACTTACGGCAGACGGAATGACGTTTCCCGACAAGCTGTTGAGGTGTAGCGTCAAAGGGGCTGGATGTTTGGAAGTTATCGTGAGTGACAAGATGCAGGCAGGAGCAAATCTGGAGTCTGGTGCAGAAAGTCTAGGGGCTACCCTAATAGGCCAAGCCCAAATACTTGAAAAGAAGCAATGGGTTATCAAAAGAATTGTTGGGTGTGCCCTGAATGATCAAAGCTAACTACAAAAAAACAATTGTTTAGCGACCGTACTTTTCGGTCGCTAAACCATGTAAATCGGTCGCTATTTGTTTTAGCGACCGAATCAGAGACCGATTTATGGTGGTAGCTGAATACCTGGTCGCTAAGGTTTTAGCTACCGAATTATTATTTCGGTCGCTAATTAGCGACCGTAAATTCGGTCGCTATAAAATAATAATCGGTCGCTATTAGGTTGGTCGCATTTTTTGGGTAACCATTTTTAGCGACCGATAATCGGTTTCTAATTCGGTCGCTAATTTTGGTTACTGTTAACCTATATTAGCGACGGATTTTCGGTCGCTATACATCATCTGGAAATCTTAAATAAAGTTTAGCGACCGAATTATTGGTTTCTAATTCGGTCGCTAAACTGGTTATTATTAATTTTTTTTTTAATTTTAATTTTTATAATAATTTTTTTCTGATTTTCTTTAAACGTTAAAAAAATTACTAATAAAACACACCAAATAACTTATGAAATATACAATCATAAAAAATAATAAATATATATAAAAAGAATAATCCAAAATGTCGTACAAGAATCGTTTAAAGTAAAAAATATGGAGAGAAAAAATCAGTCATGATGAGGGGGAGATGGAGGAATCCAATCATCCTCAGCGTCATTCTCACCGACGCGTCTAGCCGATCATCCTCTCTGCGATGCACATCGATGGCGGCGGCGAAGCGGAGGAGCGGCGGCAGGCGGCGGCACAACCGTCGAGCATCATCTCGAGCAACTGAGTCTGGATCCTCATCTGCTCCAACACCAGCCGCAGATGTCACGCCCTGCTCGATGCTCGCCGCATCAGCCTTTGGTGTGCCCGAGTCAACCGTGCAATCTGTCCGCCATCTGCCGCTCTCTCTCGCTCTTCTCCCGAAGCTCCGCGTTCGAGATGCGTGATGGTGTCCTGCATTTGGTGGAACTGCTCCCCGAGGGACGGTATCGGCGCAGCAAAGGAGCGGGCGTCGTGACGATGAAGCGATGAACTCGGCTCCCAGTGTCCGAGGCCATACACGTGCCCCTTCTTGTTCCCCGCCCCGACGACCTCCAAATAAATGGCATTATCGTCGACGGAGACAGGAGAGCAGCCATCACCAGTCAAAGCCTCATCTTGTGACTATGAGGCACGTGATATGGCATCGTCCTTCTTCTCGTTGAAGCCCGCCTACAAAGTATAGTTGAATAGATTTAGTTAAAATAATTATATCCAATATTAACAAATCATTTATAATATATTACAAGTAAACACTAAATTATTTTTTTGCTTACAGCATAGTTACGGGCCTTGTCGTTGACCCATGTCCCCGACTTCAACTTCTTCGTCCTCTCCACCAACTCCATAACAGTCGGGGGCCGCTGTTTCTGTGCTTTCTGCACAGAATAATATAATATTAAATTCATAAGAATAATTAAAAATGAAAACTAATTAATTAAATAGTATATTAAGTCAAAAATTTAATGTATTACCAGCTCGTCGTAGTGGGCGGCGGCTGATTTAGACCCACCGGTCCAAGCACATGCGCCACCATCAGAAGCTCGATTACGCCGAGCTGTGGCCTGGATCTCCTGGAACTTCTCGAGAGCCCAAGATCTTGGTCCAGCTGCCTCATGATCTCGGGATCCACCCACCTCCCCTTATTCTGCCCCTTCCTCAGCTTGTTCATCAGATTCTTCATAACCAGTGAGCCTTTATGCTCAAATATGTCCCTGACGAGAGCCTCTAAAGCTAAGTCCCGCCTATACTCTTTCTGCAACTTACAGTTGTTAGGAAATTCTGTGTACATATATATAATGTAAATTTAATTTAAAAAACTTAATAAACTGTTACCTTAAACTCTAGAAACAACTGATCCCTATGGCCCAGTGGGATGGCCTTCCATGTAGGCCATGGACCATCAAACTTGCGTCGCAGGATCTTCGAGATCGAATCAGAAGGGCCCTTCGCGGGCAGAAAGCTGCAGCAAAATTAGAGCATTAATAAATGTTATAATTAAATTTTAAAAACAAGTAAATAGAAATTAACGATACTTTATATATATTAAAAAATTAAATTAGCATACTCGTTATCCCCCCTGGGGATAAGAAGAATCCTCCTGTCGGATGGACCACGACTCTCCTGTCCCGAAGATGATGATGGTGGTCCTGTCGTCGTAGGTGTGGATGATGAGGGTGCAGCCTGTGTCCCGACCACATGAGGATGGGTGGGGGTGCAACTCCATCACCCTGAGGTGTCCCGTCAACAGAGGTGCTGGCAGGATGGTCTCGATCTGAAGGCTGTGGGTCGACCGGCGAAGGGACTCTCGCAGCACGACCTCCACGACGACCCCTACCTCTGGAGGAATCTGCCATCTGTGAAAAAAATGAAAATATGATTACACAACAGTGTAAATAATACAAAAATAAATTACCTAATAAGTAGAATGACATTCACACAATGAATTATGACATAAATAAATTACCTAAGTAGAATCTCCGTTACTAAATTCACCCTCAGTCTCATCAGTATCACTTGATCGGAATGTACCTTCGCTAGATGCGTCCAACTCGGATTGATCCATTAACTCTCTTTCAACTTCTTCCCCATTTCCGGAAATGTCCACCAGAGAATTAACAATAATGTCCGGCGTAGTTTGCAACGGTACGTGGGGCGATTAAAACAGCCTTCTTGCATATTGTAGTCAGATTTGATACTCAACCATTCCATGCACATCGACAACTCCGTGTACTCCCGACATCCTTCCCACAATGGAGATCGTGCAGCACTCAGCATATCATAGAATCTTTGAGCTTCGGGATTCGGATTCTCCTCTATGTATTGGGAACCCATTCCACCATCTTCTCCCCCATCTTCTTCTAGTACAACACCAACCGATGGTCCAGCATGATCCATTATCATCTGCTCGTATGGATTCAATTCTTCCCTCCCATCACCACTTCCATAGTACGAACCTTCAGCCACAATCAGGTTTAAGTCAGGCAACGTCTCACCATGGTTACTCCACCAATAGAAATCAGGCATGAAGCCCTTCTCATAAAGATCGGCTACAACTCCATCCACACTTTTGAAAGATTGACACTTGCATCTTTTGCAAGGGCACCTCACTTGATCACCGCCCAGCCGTATAAATCTCTCCTGGCTAACAACAAACTCTATAAACTCACCCACTCCAACTCTATACTCTTCCCTAAGACGTTTATTCCGATCCAACCTACGATACATCCATTTCCGATTCTCCGGAATATCCATTGCTGGCAATTAAATAGCCTGACCAATCCTACAATAACACTTATATATTACGGTGCATTCCAATAACTCCATCAATCTCGTTCTTATGACAAGGTATGAACCTATCCCATTCGAGAAGAAACCTTTGTCACACTCGGCTACTAATAGTTATTCCCATATTCAAATACCTTATACTTGACAAAATTTCGGCAGCATCTCCCATCGGTCTCCAAGTTACACGACTCGAGCACGGTCAGAATCATCGCGATCAAGTATGCACCAGGAGAACAAAAGGAAATGCATCAGACCGAGATTTCAACAAGTATATAAGGCATTTGAACATTGAAATGACTATTGTACGAGTGTGAAAAAGGTTTTTTCCCAAACTGTCACAATTGGACAATTCAAGATTCAATACAATGAGCATGCATACCTTGATATGTTACGCATGCTCATTAATATTGAATCTCAAACAGGAAACTAAGGCTTTCGTAATTTAATTATTAACTCTAACAGAAAATAAAACCATTAACCTATAAATATTGCAACATTGTTGAGTTTATATAAATTGCAGCGTAAATCAATATAAACTTAGATTAAATATTGTAGCAAACATCCTATTAAGCTCCGCTCTCCACTAACAAGTAGCAGTTAATTGTCAAACACATGCATAATTTCTAAATTATCAGCACACAACCATCATCCTGCCTTTCGGACAGGATCACATCCTATTGAGCTCCGCTCTCCACTAACAAACAACACATATTGACAAACACATGCATAAACATTAAATTATCAGCATACAATCAGACAAGATCACATCCTATTGAGCTCCGCTCTCCACTAACAAACAACACATATTGACAAACACATGCATAAACATTAAATTAATTATCAGCATACAATCAGACAAGATCACATCCTATTGAGCTCAGCTCTCCACTACCAAACAAGACGATAATTCACATAATACATTACACTGAGTGTTCAGAGAACTGACCTGAGAGAGAAAACACAACTGAGCAAGGATAAGTGGAGGAGCCGGTAGAAGAATATGACAACAAGGACCTATCGTGCATAAATGAAATTATTCATTTCAAATCAAATCACTATTCCAAAACCAAGGAAAATATTTGCTAATAGAAAGCAAAGGAAAAGAAACTGAGTCATTGTTTTGAAGTTTTTGGTTTCTGAAATTAGGTGCTTTGAAACTATGGAGGAAGATGGTTTTGGGGTTGGCTAATATCAAGATTCCTATGTAGTCTTTTAAAATCCACAAGATTCTTTTATACCAAAATAATCTTTTAAAATCTCAATCCAATACACCAATTTAAATTGAAGGGTAGGAATATAGAGCAAGCCTTTTAAACTTATTCTTGAACCAATAGAAAACCAAACTTAATCCCTTGTATGCAAGGGACTGAAAAATAGATATTATTCCTTCCTACTTTTGTTCACTTGTGGGCCATGTTTCTTACTTTCGCTTTCCATTCTCAGATAGTGTTGTCCATTTGAGTTCCTCTGCTATACAACTTTGGAAATAATATTACCACACTTTTTTCCTTAGATAACCTTTATCCCCTCACATGTTATAAGTTTCCCGTACACTAATTGCACATAATTTATATAATAATGTACGCAAAAAATTTATATGATAAAATTAAAGTGATGTGCCAATATCAATTTCCTAACTGCATTAGGTTCCAGAATTGATCCTTCAAATTTTAATCCAATATGCATTCTTATTCGTTTGTCAGGTAAAAGTGGAAATCATATTCGAAATTTGAAAGTGCATAAATATATATAGATATCTATATATATATATATATATATATATATATATTATGACTTTGTTCGAGAATCGATATCCCTCTCGACTTGGAAGTGCCAAAGCCCATCTAGCCATCCTTTATCTTTGTTCTAGAGGAAAATTCTTAACAGTTAGAAGCCTAATAAATCTGTAGTTCCACAGCTTCTTAGTGTCATTTTATTAGTCCTCAATGTACAATATGCATAGTTCTCTAGCACCCTAGTACGTGGGGTTGAATGTTATGTATGGTAAAGTATGCAGACAAAGACATGAGGGAACAATGGTTGCAGATCAAGGCACTTGGAACAATGGTAGTTGGAAATGGGATTTCAGCTGGAGGAGAGGTTTGTTCGTTTAGGAGGAAGACATGGTGGCTACACTCCTGCAAATACTGGACAATGCAGTTTTGGTGGAAAACAAGGAGGATTGCTGGATTTGGAGAGGGGGAAATGATCAAAACTACACGGTCAAATCAGCATACTCAGCTCTGACAACAACAGTTTCTAATGGTGTTAATACTCGGCACTTCAAGTTCCTATGGGAAAGAGGCATACCACTAAAGGTGGGAGCCTTTTGTTGGAGGGTCTTGTTAGATAGGGTCTTGTTAAATCTGGTTAGAGTAAGAATGTGGACTTGGTGCAAGGCTTTGGTGAAAAAGGCTTCGTTCTCCTACATAGATTGGTGTCACTACAACAGATTAGACTTTAGATAGCGTTTCCGTATGCCTTTTAATAGCGTTTGTAACCGCTATCTATGCTACCGCTATTAAAATTCGTTAGCAAAGATAGCATTTAGGAAGTGCTATTAATAGGTGACTTTAGATAGCGTTTGTACAAGGAAACGCTATCTAAAGCCCTTTTTTTTAATTTTATTTCTTAACTTTTACATCCATTATTCCTGCATATTGAACTACACAAAAAAACCACAATTGTTGCAGTCAACACAATTGTTCAAAATGTGTTCAAAATATAAGTGTTCAAATATAAGTGTTCAATGCAGCACTGCATGTGTTTGTGCAGCAAACCAGTAACTATGCAATCAAAGTGCAACACTCTATACAGCAACTATATATATAACCAGATATAAGTACACCACTCTGTTTCTAAAGTATTCAAATTCACACGAGTAAGACAAAATCAAAGTGCAGCAACTATACTAGATCTCAATCCTTAAGAAACCAAAATCAGAAAACCAACATACATCTACAATTAATCTACATTTACAGCTTCTGTTTGTTTTTCATGAGACCAAGACAACACCAAAGTAATGTGTGGAAATGCATGTGTGTTCCAAAGCCTCTGTAGCATACATACTGCATTTCCACCACAAAGACTAACCTGTTACATTGGGATACAGCAGACTAATTAGGTAAATACTACTGTAGCAAGAAACAGAATTCAAATCAAGCATTAACAAAGTCTAACAAAAATAATAGCAAGAAACAAATCATGTATGTATAAATAATTAAATATGATCATACCATCTCAAGAGAATCAGCTCCAAGTAATTCCATGTTGCGGTGGTTGATAATCTGATTATTTTCCAGATTATGTGTTCGAATGTCGATACATAGAAGAAAAATGATATTAATGTACCACTTAAATAAAAGATAACTAAATTACTGATACAAAGGAATTCAAATAAACAGATTACGAAATCAAGCTTAAATTACCAAATCATGCTTAAATTTCAATAGATCCTAAACATATTAAATAAGAACCTAAACAACACATTTAGTTTGGGAGAGAAAGAGAAATCGAAAGCAGCAGAGCACTCACTGGAGAAGAAAATAGTAATCAATTGAGCGAAATACATAGATGTTGATTGAATTTGTGTGAACCAAAAAGTGCAAGTTTGAACTTATTTTCTCCTTTCCATGCACATCAACTCGAAGGCATGTACCAATGAAAAACAAATACATAGATAGTTTGGGGTTGATAAATATAAAGCATTATTCACATACCAATGAGTATTGCTGCAACTACTGTGATCAATTTGACATAATCAAACGAACTTTTCAACAATATAGCGACACCACTCTTCCTTGACTTCAGATAGTTGAGCAGTGGAGTATGTGGAGCATTTGAAGTCAGGGAAGTACTGCGACATAAAAATTAAATAAATTAAGTTACAATTTCTAAAACATTTGAACAGTCACAGTTAAAAGCTAAGTAAACAACATACCGCCATTGGTATTTTAACTTGGTTCTGCAAGATAGTCTCCTTCATGAAACGCATGACATAGTACCCACAATCTGTACTGTTAGGTTGTCTTGGGCACTATAAAAAATAAAATAGTAAATCAATATAGTTTTTTTTATCTAATTGCGCATTAAGTTTTTGCAAATATACTTGTATCTGAATCCATTTAATGTTGGTTGCCTTTAAACGCGGCACCTTAGCTCCGATATTTGCGCGATAAACTTGCAAAGCACTAATCACAAAATCAAACAGACTTCATTAAGAAACATATTTTCAATCATCACAAACACACGCATGCTTACTTATCGAACAGAATCATAGAAAATCAGAAATATAAAAACATGCTTACGTATCGAATAGATTCTTTAATTCTGGGCGATCCCTAGGATCAACATACAAGGGATCCAGATAGTAAATAATCTCTTCAACAATATTTATCGCGCACAACACCCAATGATTCCTACAAAAATGTTGAGATAACAAATCCTAAGCACCTCAACTTTTATGTAATTCATTATTTGAGTTAAGTCCTATAGGATAAGCGACTCACCCAACATTGCACGTCGCTAAAAACAAGGGCTGATATTCTCTTTCTTTAGTTGCAAACCGGTCAGCTAGATACGTTGTCTGTGAATCCCTCCCGAAGTAGCCGTATGTATTTGTTTGGTGTGGGGACAAGAACAGAAACATCCTCGTTATTTCCTTTGGAAGCAACAATTCTTCATACAAATACCTTCAATTAAAATATAAAAATGGATTACACCAATGATATCAATATTTAAATGGAAAGACTAAAAAAATATTGTACACTTTAAGCCTGATTTATTACCTGATATATGCGGAAATAACGGAGGCAGATACCCATTCATGATTTACAACTTCTCTGATATTTTCAGTATTGAGCATCTCAATGAAATGGTGACCAAAAATATTTTGTTCCATCTCTACGTACAATTGGTCAGCATTTTTCATATTCTTTCGTTCATGTATTTTAAGAAAATTCAAATATTCCAGAGAAATTGTAGTTGAACCAGCTGTAGGAGGGTTAGCCTCAGAGTTGCCTCCTTTATTTTCTGGGGTTGTAATTGACTCCTTTGTATATCCAGACACTCTGCCCTTGCCTTTAGCTTTTGCAGGTGCCTGGAAATTTTGCATTTCAATATGCCAGTTAGTGATCAACTAATGTAATGCATATATGCCGTATATGAAAAGGTGGAAAAATGGAATTACATACCATATTAATTACAACCACGAGATCAATTGGCCATGCCACATAAGTACCTATTGCATCTCTTACTGTCATCACATCTGAACGATCGATAGGTACCGGCAATGGCGCATCCCCCTCAGTTGCAACATCAACTCCAACTTTCACATGGTTAAGGGGTACTGGTCCAATGTAAAGTGTAACACCCGACTCATTGTATACTTTACCCATAGCAACCATACGATAGTTTGGGGTCGATAAATATAGCTGACAGGAGTTGACGCCCTAATCCAATGATAGATGAATAAGCTGTGAATTAAGGCATCCAATTGAATGTATTTAACTGCGAATGCAATACTAGTAAAAAAAAAAAGACATGCATTACCTCTGGAAGCCTGCTGGCAGATGGTAGAGTGCAACTATCTTTGACGCTTGCTTGGGCTATAAAATTAGCCCGCCTCTCCTCATCATCCTTTTGTTTCAGCTTTTCTTCCAAAATGTTCAATCTTTCAGAGAGTTGAGACACCGATGTCTCCCACTTTTTCGTTTCTGAGTTATTTCTTGCACGACCTTCGGGTGGGAAGTAGTCTTTTTGTGAGACGCCGAAACCCACACCCCTAACACGACCAGGGTTCTCTGGCACACCTAGGGCTTTGGCAAGAATATCCTGGCGACCAAAGTCTTGTATCTCTCCCTCTACCGCAGACTGTGACAGTTCCTCCTAACACATAGTTATTGGTGAAATGCAAATGTTAAAATTATTATATATTATCATAAGAAAATAACAAATGATAATGTAAACGTTAGTCTACTAACACATTTATTCCACACGGTCTGCGTATTTTTGTTGTCAATTACACCCGCCTTGTTCTCGCGGGCTTTCCTCCACACAATATGGCGTTTAATTTTTCTTAACTTCTGGCCCCGCCTCCTGCATCTGTATATTGAGATAATATATATTAACCAAACAGTTTAAAAGTCATATTTACCACACATGCAGTTAAATATATATATATATATACATACCAATTCATCCTTAATGTCAGCATACCCCTTACGTGATGCTTTGTAAGGGCATGCAGGATCTAACGCCCTGTTGCGATTTTCATTGCTTAATTTCTATTCAGACACATATAAGTAATATTAATACATGGTTAATGTCATATGTACGTATTGCTATAAAATTATAAGGACTAACGTGATATTAAACATACCAGGAATTGAGCATCTCCTGTGCGTATTGCTATAAAATCTGTCCACTCATCCCTTGATATGTGTGGATATTTTGATGGAGGTTCCTCATTGATATTCCCGTTGGCATCTCTTAGAAATTTTTTGGTCAATCTAGTTCTGAATGCCCTATGTAGGTTACCAGCTTCCTGAAGTACAAATTTTTTCCGAGATTCATCAACATTAAAAGACATCTGCAAAACAATATAAACAACGTGTCAAAGTAAGTATGTTTACATAGTTTACAATATAATTTATAAATTTTAACAATTACCTGTACATCATCCCATATGCTCTCTTTGAAACCATCCAAAGCTTCATTCTTCCAATTAGAACAAATAATTGGGACCGTTTGCCGAACAACGGCCCTAATGTAACTCTTCAATATTTTACCATTAGCACAAATAGGTTGGTCCAAAGAATTCCATTCAACCTAATAAAAATAATAAAGTAATTAAATCTAGATATCAAACAACATTATGAAATCCTTAGATTAGTAAGTAAATTACATCAAATTTTTGTCCTTTACTCCTAGCACGGATGACCGCCTTCATAACTGTTGGCCCACGTCTCGCCGCTTTGGCATCACTAGAATTACTTGAAGATGCCATTTACCTACAAAAATATTAGATACAAGTAAAACATCAATGGAAATTAATATAACATTAATTGATGCAAAATATAAAACAACTATGAATAACAAAATCAACACTAGCATTACCGGAAGATGCTAACTATAATATAAAAGGATCAGAAAGTTCATTTAAACACAAACACTACATACATGTTTAAGTCAACCTTTTTCTTTTCTTCATTGGATTGAGATTTGTTTGTCCTTTATTAGTACGAAATGGTGGATTGACCAAAAGCCCCTCATCATGATCATCTCTCATATACATACCATCATCCCTAGTTGGATCAATCTCAAGTGATTGTAATGTCCCGACGAAAGGATCATCTTCAATATCAACATCTCGATGGTCTTGATCATCAACATTAGTAATTATTTTGTTAGTCAAAAGAACAATGGACCTTTTCATATCAGCTGGATCAGTGACATAGAACACTTGTTGAGCTTGAGATGCTAATATAAAAGGCTCATCTTTATACCCCACCCTATTAAGATCCACCTGCATGAACCCTGACTCATCAATCTAAACACCGTTATTATTGTCAACCCACTTGCAACCAAACACACCAACCTTAAACTTTGTGTAATCCAACTCCCATATGCGTTCAATGACACCGAAGTATGACATATTTGCATATATCGGGTTTCTGTCTTTGGCACTTGAGATATGCATCGACTGAGCTACTAGAGTCACACCACTATTTTGCATTGTACTCCGACCATCTTGTTCTTTTGTATAGAATGTGTACCCATTAATTTGATAACCGTAGTAAGAGAATACATGCAAACTTGGACCTTTGGCTAACCATCTCAATCTATTTGAAACTGAAGTAGCATTTTTAGTCAACTCTGCATAAATGTGATCTCTTAGCCACGTTATAAAACAACGATTGTGTTCTCTAGTTAGTCAATTTTGATTCTTATTTGGATACAAACTCTTAAGCATGTCCTTGTGTTTTTCAACATATGGCTCAACCTCATCGGCATTGTGCAGAACATATAAGTGTGCTTGCTCCCATTCTGTCCTTGTTATAGTCACTATTTCATTTCCAGTAATTCCTTGCCCCATCATTCTCCATGTGTAACGAGACTTTGGCAGCCCTATAGAATCAGCATTGGATAGGTATTCGGTACAGAATTCAACAGCTTCTTCGACAATATACCGTTCAACAATACAACCTTCTGGTCGTGATCGGTTTTTCACATACCCTTTTAATATCTTCATATAACGCTCAATCGGGTACATCCATCTCATATAAGCTGGCCCACACAGTTGTGTCTCTCTGACAAGGTGAATGGTTAGATGAACCATTATGTCAAAGAATGAAGGTGGAAAGTACATCTCAAGCTCGCATAAAGTCACAACAATTTATCTTTGCAATGATGGCAACTTCCCAGGGTCAATCACTTTACTGCAAATTGCCTTGAAGAAGAAACAGAGTTTAGTTAAGGCCCCCCGCACTTTGTTAGGTAAAATAGACCGTATACCAATGGGTATCAACTGCTCCATGAGAACATGACAATCGTGGGACTTTAGACCTTTTAACTTGAGATCTTTCATCGATACGAGGTTCCTGATGTTTGAAGAGTACCCTTCCGGAACCTTAACTCCTTCAAGAAACTTACAAAAAAACAGTTTTTTCTTTTCTAGATAGAGTGTAAGCAGCCGGAGGAAGATATGTACTTTTACCCTTCTTCGTCGGTCCCAATTCTCTTCTTATTCCCATACTAACCAAGTCCAACCTTGCATTGATGCCATCTTTAGTCTTCCCTGGCACATTGAGTAACGTACCAATGACACTATCACAGATATTTTTTTCAACGTGCATCACATCGAGGAAATGTCTTACATATAATGATTTCCAATATGGCAACTCAAAGAAAATCGACCTTTTCTTCCACCCTCTTGTGACAATATCTCTCGCAAAAGGTTTACCGAATTGGATATTCAAATCCTTTACCTTTTCAAAAAGTTGATCACCCGTCAAAGGTGAAGGAGCTCTACCTTCTTCCGAGTTCCCATTGAACGCCTTTCTCCACCACCGGTAATGATGACTTGGGTGCAAAAATCTACGATGCCCAAGAAAGACATTCTTCTTACAATGTTCTAACCGCATCCAATCCGTACCCTCTTCACATATAGGGCATGCACACTGACCCTTGATGCTATATCCTGACAGATTACCGTAGGCTGGAAAATCATTAATTGTCCCAAACAACATAGCTCTCAAATTGAAACTTTCTTCCTTATACCCATCATACACCTCCACACCTGTCTCCCACAGTCGTTTCAAGTCTTCAATCAAAGGAGTCAAATAGACGTCTATATCATTTCCTGGTTGTTTGGGCCCAGAAATTAACATAGATAACATCATAAATTTGCGCTTCATGCATAGCCATGGGGATAGGTTATAAATCACCAAAATCACAGGCCATGTATTTGTGAGAGCTACTTTAAACACCATGCGGGTTAAATCCACAAGAGCCAATGCAAGTCGTAGGTTTCTTGAATCTTGCCCAAAATCGGGATAATCATGATCAAATTTCTTCCATTGCGGAGAATCTGCCGGGTCCGCAGCTTTGCCATCTTTGATCCTTTCATCCTCATGCCATGTCAAGTGCTTTGAATCTTCGTAACTACGGTACATGTGCCTAAATCTGGGTATTATGGGAAAATACCACACAACCTTCTCTGGATCTGATTCTTTCTTCTTATATCGTGAGGCATTACATTTAGGACACATCTGTAACGATGCATATTCATTCCGAAATAAAATGCAATCGTTAGGACAAGCATGTATCCTCTCGTAGCTCATGCCAATAGAGCGTAACATTTGTTTAGCCTCGTATGTCCGACTAGGAAGCACATTATCATCTGGCAACATGTCTTTCAATAGTGTGAGTAAGTCAGTAAAGCTCTTATCAGTCCATCCGTTGCCCGATTTCAAGTTATACAACTTTAACATCGCCGACAATCTTGTGAATTTAGTACATCCATCATACAATGGTTGCTCTGCATCACTTACCAACCTCCCAAACATTTGAGGACAATCCCGAAGATCCTCTTCAACAGCATTTGCAATGTCTTCAAAGCGATCGCCCTCATAAGTATTTGTGTGGGTATCGTATGATGAATATCTCACACGATTCCTCATTTCACTAGACTCAGCTCTTGTCTCACCATGTTTTGTCCAAGATGTATAACTTTGATCGATTCCATTACACTCTAAATGTTCTTCCAAATCGGCTGCACTAACTCGCCTTGCATAACAACAATCTAAACAAGGACATATGATTGTATTAGGGTTTTCCGCATGCCGAACTGCAAAACTAATGAACTCTTTCACCCCATCCTCATACTCCTTCATTAAACGATTGGCAGACATCCATTTCCGATCCATGCTTTTCCGATCTACAAAAATATTTATTAAACATATTTACTTTGAGTTTAGAGTGGTTGAGGTCTACATGCAATGTATACAGATTAAAGGAATGAAAGGCTGCAAACAAAACACATTGTCGCTGACTTAGTTTCTTTCCCTTTTAATGGGGCACATAATCTTGAGAGAGAATCCGATGATTAAATTCCTTCCTATCAGGATACTAGAGCAATAATAGTAATGACAAGAGCACCATGATTCAAGGAGGACAAACCAAAATTAAACTCCAATACTAGGTTAAGATTCCACGTTCATTATTAACCTGAGTTTGCTGAAGGAACCAACCGGTGCTTATAGTGCAGCTATGCACTCGATTTCAATCTTGGCATCCAATGGCAAGGCAGCTACTAGATAGGTTGAACGAGCTGGGGCATATCAAACTGACATATCAAAACATCCCAAAATGGTTCTTTACCATGTTTAGATTTTTCTCCCCAATGTTCTCACTAAATAACAGAGATAAAAACTTCTCAGCTCCAAGTTAATCACTACTGCTCACATGTCTAACAAAAAGTGTGGCACAAGTATAAAATGAAACCCAGAAACCCTTAAGTTTCTATAACTAAGCAATTAACATAATTAAGACTCTTATCAGCTATTCATATACTGTCACTGTGTAACTAATTCAATGCACTCATGCAGACAAACTACATAGATCTCATAACAAATTAACACCAGATAGAATACCTATATGTAGCTTGAACTGTTAGAGGCCTTCTTGTTAAAGATGGTTGCACTCTCCCTTGACGATTTAGGTGCAATGACAAGCTAGACGGTTTGATCTTCACCGGAGAGTGGTCCGACTTATTTATGGATGATCTTTGGCAAGAGTTTTTGCAACAGTAGATCAGTTAGAAAATGAGATGTGAAGAGTAAAATGCGATGTAAGAACAGAGATGACAAGATATCAAAGGATTGTAAGAACAGTTTGGCAGCAATTAACATGTAAGTTTAATGGCAATAAACATCATTATGATTGCTTGGTGCAACAGAAATATGAGAACTCATTGGTTAAACATTATTTGACATAGTTTAAAACTGTTTTCAAGTTGGCCCTTATATTTAAAAACTCTTTACATCAAGTCTTCCTAATTGTAAACTAAATCAAAAATCAAATTAGTCTCAGCTATTAGATCAAAATTTTAAAAACATTTTACATTAAGTCGTCCTAATTGTAAACTTTTAGTTGACATGCCATTAGCCGTGTAGATAAGCCTTGACAATGTTATAACATTTAGTAGACTAATTTGATATTTGATATTGATAATATATACAATAATAATGACTAGTTTAAAAAATTTGGACCAACTTAAAAGCGGGTATAAACTATAGAGACCAAAATTATATTTTAATCAAATTATTTTTCTTCATTCACTCTCTTTCTCTTTTTGGCACATCACGCCATTCGTTATTTTAATCGAGGGCGCACACACAAACAATGCATGAGAAAATCAATTACTTTAGTTAATTTATTTAACTAAATTATCCGAAATCTCCATAGTTGTACTTTCCATCTTTACTCTCTATTTTCTCAACTAAATTTTTTTCCTATTTTTTTTCTTTTTAAAAAAAAAGAAAACTCGATCATTTGGCAAAGTTTTCTATCCGTAATGTTCTCAACAACCCAGAAACAGAAAATTGAAAAAGCTAAAATCTTTAGAGTGTTCAATAACTAAAAACATTAAGAAGATTATATCTATAGCCTTAAACAGCTTGAATAACGCTTCAAGAAATTCATCCGGAAAAAACAAAAACAAAAACAACGAAATGTGCTTGATTGCAGAGTATTCAAATCCACAGGAGAAATGTGCTTGATTTAGTATGTCACCCTGTTTTTTTCATATAAAAGAGTTCCAATGAAATAGCACAAAGAAAATCACCTGAACACAGACTGTGAACTTGGAAGTGGGTTCCAATAAAGCTGCAAACTTGGAAGTGGGTTCAACCGGGAATGCACCCCTGTGACTGTGTCACAGACCCTGAGCCAGAGTGTGAAGCTCTTAGTATGAGACTCGTGTAAAATAGAGGTTGATGTTGATGGCTCTTCTATAACCGATGGGGGTATGGAGAGAACTCGCGGTGGCAGTAGGAGCAACGGCGGGTATGGAGAGAACTCGCAGTGGCAGTAGGAGCAGCGGCACAGGGGTATGGGTTCGAGTGGGTTCTTTCTCTTTCGGAGTAGCAGCGGCGGCGAGCAATGGCGAAGGTGAGGGAAGAAAAAAGAGATGGCATGCAACAGAGGGAAGGAAACAGTAGAATGAAAATTAGGAAGAAACAGAGGGAAGGCCGCGGCGCGCGTTTAATTTTTTGCATCAAGACCTACGATAGCGTTTCCTATAGGAAACGCTATCTTAGGTATCACCTAAGATAAGCGTTTCCGTGTGGAACCGCTATCTTTTCCTAAGTGGCACTTTTAATAGCGGTTCCACACGGAAACGCTATCTTAGGTGATACCTACGATAGCGTTTCCTGAGGGAAACACTATTAAAAGTCCCCCATCACTTTTAATAGCATTTCCACACGAAAATGCTATTAAAGGTGCGTTATTAAAAGTCTATTCTGTTGTAGTGTGTTTAAATCCAGATTTCTGCATCAAATCATTAGGCTATACTCACTGACGGGAACTTGGCTACCTAGTCCATGTCCTGTCATGTTGATGCTATTATTTTGTAGGGTCATGTATCAAGCATACAATGTAACAAGCATAGAAGTATATCAAATAGGAGTGGCTACTAATACTCGGACTGGTGTATTAATCCTAATCCTTTGGACTGACTCTGATTCAAATATGCTCTGCATAAAACGCAGGATCTGCTGAGTTTGTTTTTCTGCTGTTTCTGTTGACTGCTAAGTTGTTGATGTTGGTTCTGTTTTTGGTCTGGTATTTTGTGAAGGGTTTGCAGGAGGTGACTGGCATGTGGGCTGGTCTTAGGCTATTTAGCTTAAGCAGCAACCAATATAAATCTGGTGCTGCCATTACTTAGTGTTTGGGCGCAATTCTGTGGATGGCATTTCGGAGTGGTAGGTGGTAAGTGGGACAATCCTTATCTCCCGTTTCTGCAGTGGCTAAACATGGGGCTGGAAGAGTACAATTTAATTCAAGGTCTCAAATGGCTAAGTTTAGGTGTTGTGGCTTTAGTGGTTATTTTCTGTTTCTATGGCTTGGTTTGGCTAGTGGGTGAGCAGTGTTAGGTGTCTTTTTGTTGGGGGAATATCAATTTCATTTATTCTCCCTGTTTCTTTGTTGCTGGGTTTGTGCTTTTTAATACAAATACTGCTTCCTAAGTTAGTATTTTCTTTACATTGTTCATTCCTTCACTTTGATATCTTTGTATTCGGGTTAGAATACACCTTGTATTCTTTTCAATATACATCTTTGCTTATCAAAAAAAAAAAAAACAGAGGTCCTGAACCAGGGGAGCCTCAAATGGCCACCCAACAACCCACAAGAAATGAAATTAGGACAAGGCAGCCTCCTTCATATTTAAAGGACTATTACTGTTATAGCACTACCAACAATCCTACCCTTATGTCATTACAGGCAGCATCCAAAACTGACATAGAATATCCCATTTCCAAATATATAGACTATGACAGTTTCCCTAATAAACACAAAGCTTATGTGGCTGCCATTGCTCAACAAGATGAGCCTAGAAGTTATATAGAAGCTGTCCAAAAGAAAGAGACAGAGACAGAGACAGAGAGACATCAGAAAGAGAGAGAGAGAGAGAGAGAGGGAAGAGGAGAGAAGACAAGGTAGCTTACCCTTGGTGGTTGTGGTGTCACCGGAGCTGCGGACAGTGGTGGCTCAAGGGAGGCGGCTCAGGTGCGCTACAGAGACAGAGACAGAGAGACATCAGAAAGAGAGAGAGAGAGAGAGAGAGAGAGAGAGAGAGAGAGGGGGAAGGTGGAATCACTCACCGGAGGTGCGTGGCCTGGTGGTGACCGGAGCATAGAACGGCGCGTGGTGGCAGGGAGGAGCAGAGCGTGCAAGGGAGAGAGAAGAAAAGAGAAGGAATGAGAGAAATGGGGAAGAAAGGGGAAGGGCTTGCGATTTAGGGGTTTCAGTTTTAGCGACCGAATTATTCGGTCGCTATATAGGTCGCTAATTTGGTTAGTTTTAATTTGAATTTGTAATTTTAGCGACCGATTTAACTTTTCGGTCGCTAACACGCGCAATTTTATTTTTTTAAAGCGCCTTTTAGCGACCGAATTAATATCGGTCGCAAATATAAATACAGTTTAAAGTGTGAATTCATAAATTTAGCGACGGATATATAAATCGGTCACTAATATAAACACATTTTGACCGTCGCATTTAATTCGGTCGCCATTTCGGTCGCTAACAATTCATAAACTTCTGGCTTTTACTCTCCTTTGTTTAGCGACCGATATCTCTGCTAAGCTCTATTTCGGTCGCTATTGCGGTCGCAGAATCAACTCTAACCAGTGTTTCATGTAGATCCTACAATCGGTCGCTATTTCGGTCGCAAATAGCAACCTAAAAATTCGGTCGCTATTTTCGGTCGCTAAATGACCTTTTTTTTGTAGTGGCTCGGGCCATACTGGTCCCATTTATCATGTTTATTTTAATATTGGGTCAGTAAAGGTAACGGTGGGAAAGGGAAATTGTGCACAGCTGGTGCTTGACAAAATAGGCATGAGGGAGTGTGTAACAGCAGAAAACCAGAAACAGAGATGCTAAAGGAGATGTTGTCTGGGAGTGCTACAATAACAACGGAAAAATGGTATACGTCTACAACAAATGGATTGTCATGCTTCAAACAATGGGACCCAGGGAAAGTTGTTCAAGGGGCAACTTGTGGTTCACCTTGAGGACAAGGTGAATGTTAAGGGGGGAGTATTGATAGATAGTCCCTAATTAGTTAGTTAGTTAATTAGTTGTATATTCAGTTAGTTTATAGCTAGTGGTATAAGAGAATAAGGCATGTTGCCTATAAAAAGGGAGAGGTAGGCATTTTGTTAGTAAGTGAAAAGGAGAGTCCCAAGTCTCTCGAATACTTTGGGGAATTCATTGTATTCTTCTGCTATTCTGAACCAATTTCTATCAGACGCAATATCCGAAGAGTTTGGGATATATAACCTACTCATCTTTCTTACAATCTTCTTTTACTGCCTCGACTTTCTTCTCTCTCCGCCTCTCTCTCTCACTGAGGATCATGTTGATTTGAAAGAAACATGTAGAGATTCTCATGTTTTATCACCCTATCGTGCTACTAAACTATAGCCGTAGATACAATACAATTTGTTAATGATGTTGATCTCACTACCTATGACAACTAAAAGAATGTTTGAATTGAGACTAATCTGCATCTGGGACCAAGCTTGAGCTTAACATTTATTTCTTACTATGCAGGGTCAAGTGTGTGCGATCTAATATTTCTTTTACTTTAGTCAACAAAGATATATAATATACTATTAATATAGGTAATCAGAATACAAAGGTTTGCATTGTCATAACTTTCCTTCATTTTGATTTCAATTTGGATTCTTAGTTGTTCAAAACAACTTAGCAAGTGGATCCCCAATGTAAGTTTGATATGTCTTTTCTCTAAAAAAAACATGCACATGTGGTGTTGGGAAAAACACTCTCCTATATGGTGTCATTTTCCAGCTTATCCTCTTATCATTTTCTTGGTGTAGATCTGTAGTTGCTTCTTTCTTGCACTTTAGATTGCTTAATTTTATTTTTCAGTGCTGTGATAATGGACAGGAATGAACTACCCATACTTTGTTGAACTACCATTGATAGTAGTACTATAGTAATAATATGAGCAGTAAGGAAAAGGATTAGTTTCTCTAGATTTATGTGATATGGTGTCATCCTAAAAAAGCCTGATGCATTGGTAACATATGTTGGAGGATTTCAATCTTTGGAAATTTGTACTGAGGTGGAGTACAAGGTGCAAAAGAAACATTACATATTTTTCCTTTTGACTGTTTACTCTAGCCCCCTTCATAATTTTTCTACCCATTCAGTTTTATCAAACATGGCTTAAGAAAAATGGTTTAGTATCTTCTTCTTTCACTTAGAATTTTATAGAGGCAGTCAATAAGCAAAGATATGTTACAACTTAACTTGGGGCACACTCCAAGAAATATTGTTCCTAATATATGGTTTCCTTGATGATCCTTCTTGTGTATGATAATTTAACTTTGTATAGTGAAATATATCCTTTGATTCTTATTTGTCCACCTTTTATTTATAAAATAAGAGTTTTGTTTGTTTTCACTTTGCAGGTGCGGTGCTACATAGTCTGGAGATCAAGTTCTTAAATGAAGAAGCATTTGATGGAATGCTTGGATTTGGAAAAGCTAACTCTTCAATGATTTCACAACTTGCTTCTTCTGTCAAAGCTACTTTCCTTGATGTTTTGCTTCTTCTTGCAGGTGAGGTTGGTATCCCTTTCTAAATGTATATATATTATCTGTTGGATTCATTTTTTTGTATATTTTATTTGAGGAGTGTCAATGTTTTATTTGCTTGGAGTAATTGTTTCAAGTATGAGAGGCCTTTTCTTTATATTCTTTCCAACTTTGTGTTTTCTATTATAGGTTGTTTTCTCTATCATTTACCACAAAGTTGCTTGCACTTAGAGTAATATACTAAAGGTTGTGGGTTAACGGTTAAATAGATATAACAATGCAAGCAAGCTTATCACAAGTTTGATAAATGGTTCAGTGGTTACAATGTTTCCTTCTAAAAATTAAATGAAAAATGATGTTGCATTGATTCAAACCTGGGACTTGTGCGCAAGGGGACACAGCTGCTGGCCACTAGGCCAACAGTTATGATGTGTCATTTCAAGATCGTTAGTTCTACTTAAGTGTTGTATTTGACTGTTGGTTAAACTCTTGAAGGGTTGTTTTCCTTCACCAAGAGGCATGATTTGGTCTATAAATAGAATCATATGCATGCAGTACAGACATACGAAAATCTCATAATTTCCCATATTTTCTCTACTCCAAATCACTTTCTTTTCTCCCTTGTGCACAGAGAGAGTTAGGAAGACTATTGTTCTGTAAACTGTCATTGGCGATACGCTTGGTTTAGGGTGTGCAAACCAAACCAAGGTTACTCCATTGTATCCTGAAGGGGATTCGCCGGTTTTACCTATTGCATCCAATCTACGAGAAGAGATTGGTTGGGGCGAATCGAACCTAAAGCCTAGTGTTCCTACACGCCTTGGAGATTGCGCTCTACCATTGTTTTCTTCTTCTTTGTTGCAGATCTATACCCCATTAACTAACAATCTTTAGGTTCGATTTTCATTTTATAAAATGATTTGAAACAATGAATGAGATGACATTTGACATATTCAAAGTGGAGAGGTTCGAGGGTGGAAATTTCGTTCATTGGGAGAAGAGAGATGCATGGTCTTTTTACAACAAGGAGAGATGAGTACTCATATGCTTCATCAAAAATATGTTTATTTGTGACCATGGTGAAATGTACACAATTACTTTCTATGGCTATGATATGCTTGATATTCTAAATTCATGTATGTTCAATCTTAAAGCCATTCTTTGTTTATGTTAAAATTAACATGTGGTATTAGAGCCTTAAATGGATGATTTAGAATAAAATCAAGTATGTGAATTTTGATGAACATTAATATGTTTAGTTTATTATGTATGCAAGTATGTTGTTCTATTTTGATAGAATGGTCTTGAATATTAATGATTATATCAAGTGCATGCATTAATGGAGTTGTTCCATGCAAGAATCAATTGTATTAGAGTTGACAATCTTATACTAGATATGCATGAACATGTAGATATAAGATGATAATTATTTCATGCTTCCATATATTTTATAAATGTTTTGGATGTGTTTTTGGAGTGTTCTAAGTTGTTAAAATGGACATGGATGTTCATGAATAAATGTTATAGAAAATCCAAAAATGATTGTATCATTGTTTTGTTTATTTTCTATAATGAAAATCATTTAGATTTACTAATAAGTTTAAACTTGGGTAGAATGGCCAAAAATGGTTGTGGGTCACGAATGGGTCGTATGAACCCGGTTTCAAAAACGGTCTCTGTTGACCCGGCTGGTGCAAGGAATGGGAAACAATGCGACTAGTGGGATTCGAACTTGGGACAAGGTGGTTGAGTGCAAACATTGTGACCACCAGGCTAACATTAGATTTGTTGTAGGGGTGTCGTTATTAAATTATTTAACCAGTAGTTGAGGTGCTGCGATCATGGTTTAAAATTGACATTATGAATGTCTTGTTAGAAATAAAGTTAACGAAAATAAATTTAAAAATGTAAACATTTATTCAATTACCCAGAAACTTTGTGGATTATATATGTTGTTATATAGTGGTGGGTAAATTAAAGCAGTTTGTTATTAGATATTTATTAAATGTCTTGGGAGTAACATAATAGGAGAAGTTTATTATTCTAGTTATTACTTTGAGTCTACTAGAATGGTTGACCAAACAACTGCATCTTATTCCCCATAACAAATTAGTAGAATTGAAAAGAAAATTAGGATATAAGAAGAAATGGTAAAAGACATGATATCCTAGGTTGGTCTAACAAAATGATATTGGGGAGAAGTCATGTTGAAGGCTTTTTAGATAGTAAATAGGGTTCCAAAAGAAGGAACAAGATAACTCCATATTAGCTCTGGAAAATAGAAAAATCATTCTCAAAATTTTCAAAGTTTGAGGTTGTAGGGCAATAGTAAAAATTCTTGAACCAGAAGAAATAAATTATGTGAAAGGGGAATTGAATGTGTTTTCCCGGGCTATGCTAAAATTAGCAAAGCATATAGATTCATGGTTATGGAATCTAGTGACTCATCCTGTAAATATAGTGATTGAGTCTAGAGATGTAATCCTTCAAGAAGATAGATTTAACTCAATTCTAAGTCACAAGGATAATGTTCTTAGTAATGCACATGATCCGGAAAGCAATGTATCTAATAAAGATACTTTGGCGGGTTTAGAACTTAGGGGAAGTCAGAGAGCTAGAAAAGAGAAAACTTACAGACCAAGGTTTTTCATGTTCCTTGTTGAAGGAATAAGAGAGTACATAAACAGTTATAAAGCCAATTTGTTAGAATACGGAAAGTGATCCAGACACATTTAAAGAGGCAATAAGTCTCAAGATCCTGCTTTCTGGATGAAAGCTATACAAGAGGAAATGGACTTGGTAATGGGGAATAAAATGTGAAAAACAAGTAAACCTCCCACCTGGTTCCAAACCAATAGGTTGAAAGTGGACTTTCAAAGGAAAACTAAGGTTGACAGAACCATGAATAAGTTTAAGGCAAGATTAGTTGCTAAGGAATTTACACAAAAGGAGGGTATTGACTATTTTGATACATATGCACCTGTGGCAACATGAAGGGTTTGTGTTTAATAGTCAAGAAAAGAAAGTGTGTAAATTGAAGAAGTCATTGTATGGACTAAAACAAGTTCCTAAGCAATGACATGAAAAGTTTGATCAAGTTGTACTAGCTAATGGATATAAAATAAATAAATCTGACAAGGGTTTTTATAGTAAATTCCATGGAGGAAAATGGGACATGATTTGCTAGTATGTTGATGATATATTAATATTTGGTACTGATCTAGATTAGCTAGAAGAAACCTAGAGGTTATTATCACTACAAAAAAAACAACTGTTTAGCGACCGTAATATTCGGTCGCTAAACATTGTAAATCGGACGCTATTTAATTTAGCGACCGAATTAGCGACCGATTAATGGTGGTGGCTGAATACCTGATCGCTAAGGTTTTAGCGACCGAATTAAAATTTCGGTCGCTAAATGGCAACCGAATTTACGGTCGCTAAATAATAATAAACGGTCGCTATTAGGTTGGTCACATTTTTTGGGTAATCATTTCTAGCGACCGATAATCGGTTGCTAGTTCGGTCGCTAATTTTGGTTACTGTTAACCTATATTAGCGATGGATTTTCGGTCGCTATACCACATCTTTAAATGTTAAATAAAGTTTAGCGACTGAATTATTGGTTTCTAATTCGGTCGCTAAACTGGTTATTATTTTATTTTTTTAATTTTAATTTTTAAAATTAATTTATTTTTTCTGATTTTCTTTAAACGTTAGCAAAATTACTAATAAAACACACCAAATTACTTATGAAGTATACAATCATAAGAAATAATAAATATATATAAAAAGAATAATCCAAAATGTCATACAAGAATCGTTTAAAGTAAAAAAATATGGAAAAAAAAATCAGTCATGATGAGGGGGAGATGGAGGAATCCGATCATCCTCGTCCGTCTCGTACCTACACGACGCTGGCTGATCGTCCTCTGGAGTAGCAGCATCAGTAGCTGGCGGCGGAACTGGAGGAGCGGCAGCAGGCGGCACAACCATCAGAGCATCATCCTGAGCAACTGGATTCTGGATCCTCGTCTGCTCCAACACCAGCCGCAGTGTCTGGCCCTGGTCAATGCTCGCCTGCATCAGCTGCTGGTGTGCCTGAGTCAATTGTGCAATCTGGTTCGCCATCTGCTGCTCTTTCTCGCTCTTCTCCCGAAGCTCCGCGTTCAGCTGCGTGATGGTGTCCTGCATTTGGTGGAACTGCTCCCGAGGGACGGTATCAGCGTAGGAAGGAGCAGGCGTGCCGGATGATGAAGCGATAAACTTGCCTCCCAGGTGTCCGAGGCCATACACGTGCCCCTTCTTGTTCCTGCCCCCGACGACCTCCAAATAAATGGCATTATCGTCGACGGAGACAGGAGAGCAGGGCCCATCACCAGTCAAAGCCTCATCTTGTGACTGTGAGGCACGTGATATGGCATCGTCCTTCTTCTCATTGAAACCCACCTACAAAGTATAGTTGAAGAGATTTAGTTAAAATTATATCCAATATTAACAAATCATTTATAATAAATTACAAGTAAACACTAAATTATTTTTTTGCTTGCAGCATAGTTACGGGCCTTGTCGTTGACCCATGTCCCCGACTTCAACTTCTTCGTCCTCTCCACCAACTCCATAGCAGTGGGGGACTCGTTGTTTCTGTGCTTTCTGCACAGAAAAATATAATCTTAAATTCATAAGAATAATTAAAAATGAAAACTAATTAATTAAATAGTATGTTAAGTCAAAATTTTAATATATTACCAGCTCGTCGTAGTGGGCGGCGGCTGATTTAGACCCACCGGTCCAAGCACATGCGCCACCATCAGAAGCTCGATTACGCCGAGCTGTGGCCTGGATCTCATGGAACTTCTCAGTAGCCCAGTACTGGTCCAGCTGCCTCCTGATCTCAGGATCCACCCACTTCCCCTTATTCTGACCCTTCCTCAGCTTGTTCGTCAGATTCTTCATGACCAGTGAGTCTTTATGCTCAAATATGTCCCTGACGAGAGCCTCTAAAGCTAAGTCCCACCTATACTCTTTCTGCAACTTACAATTGTTAGGAAATTTGTTTGTACATATATATAATGTAAATTTAATTTAAATAACTTAATAAATTGTTACCTTAAACTCTAGAAACAACTGATCCCTATGGCTCTCTGGGATGGCCTTCCATGTAGGCCATGGACCATCAAACTTGCATTGCAGGATCTTCGATATCGAATCAGAAGGGCCCTTCGCGAGCAGAAAGCTGCAGCAAAATTAGAGCATTAATAAATGTTATAAATAAATTTAAAAAACAAGTAAATAGAAATTAACGATACTTTATATATATTAAAAAATTAAATTAGCATACTCGTTATCCCCCCTGGGGATAAGAAGAATCCTCATGTCGGATGGACCACGACTCTCCTGTCCCGATGATGATGATGGTCCTGTCGTCGCAGGTGTGGATGATGAGGGTGCAGCCTGTGTCTCGACCACATGAGGCTGGGTAGGGGGTGCAACTCCATCACCCTGAGGTGTCCCGTCCACAGGTGCTGGTAGGGTGGTCTCGATCTGAAGGCTGTAGGTCGACCGGCGAAGGGACTCTCGCACGACGTCCTCCACGACGACCCCTACCTCTAGAGGAATCTACCATCTGTGAAAAAAATGAAAAGATGATTACACAACAGTGTAAATAATACAAAAATAAATTACCTAAGTAGAATGACATTTACCTAAGTAGAATCTCCGTCACTAAATTCATCCTCACTCTTCGTCAATAAATTGCTCCAGCTTACATAACAAAACGGGTATCTTGACTTCCATATCCTTTAATTGATTCACATTTAGTGTTGTCGATGTAAGCTCCCTGAAAAAATGGCTAAGCTCAATAAGTGGGTTCCAAATTTGCTTTGGTAATGCGTCGAACGCAATTGGAAGCAATCGTTGCATGAACATGTGGCAATCATGACTCTTCATTCCATGTAACTTTGCTTCCTTAATGTCAACACATCTACCTAGATTGGAAGCATACCCATCTGGTAACTTTATTTATTTAACCCACTTACAGATGGCCACTTTCTGTGCTTTGCTTAGTGTATAACTTGCCTTCGGTTTGATAAGTCTGCCACGACCACCGTCCTGCAACTCAAGCTCCTTCCGATTACAAATGTCAGCCAGATCCAATCGGGCTTTATTTGTATCCTTTGTCCTCCCCTTGATGTCCATCACAGTGTCAAACACATTCAAAAACACATTCCTCTCAGTATGCATGACATCAATGTTGTGACGGAGTAGCTGCGTCCTCCAATACGGCAACCTCCAAAATATACTTTGTTTTGTCCAATTATGGTTGACGCCATAATCAAGAATATGTTCTCCTTGGGTTTCATGGACGAGCGGTAAGTACTGTACTCTGCGCCTTACATTAGGACCAGTCAAACGTGGTGGAGGTGGTGTTGCCTCCGCACAACTCTTCTTGAATGCATTCTTGTTCCGCCTATAAGGATGATCTTCTGCAAGGAATTGACGATGACAATCAAAATATGAGATCTTTCGACTGTTTTTAAGCGTGAATGCCTTCGATCGTTCCATACATATTGGGCATCCAAGCTTCCCCGCGGTCATCAAACCCGACATCATCCCATAAGCAGGAAAGTCGTTGATCGTCCACATTAAAGCTGCTTTCATGATGAAATTCTGCCTCAAAGATACGTCATATGTCAACACACCATCATTCCACAGCATTGTCAACTCATCTATCAGCGATTTGCAAGTACACATCAATCTTACCTTTTGGATTAGACAGACCCGAAATTATGACTGTTAGGAACATAAACTCCCGCTTCATGCACATCCCCGGGGGAAGATTGTACGGAGTCAGGATAACCGGCCAACAAGAGTATGCTTTTCCAGACTGCCCAAAAGGATTAAATCCATCAGTAGATAACCCCAATCGGACATTGCGAGGGTCCTGCGAAAATGCCATATGAACCCTATCAAAATGCTTCCAAGCTTCTCCATCAGATGGATGACACAAGACATCTTGCTCTCTCTCATGCTCACTATGCCACCTCATGTGAGCTGCAGTGGCCATCGAAGAGTACAATCTTGTAAGTCTTGGCACGAGCGGAAAGTACCACATCTTTTTTAGGGACCTCTTCTTCTCAATGCCCATCTTAGTGGTTGTCTTATACCGATCCGCACCACAAAATCGACAACATGTTATGCTTTCCACTGAATCATCCTTATAGTACAACATACATCCATTTGGGCAACAATCAATTTTCAAACACCCCAGACCCAAATTTTCCACAAACTTCTTAGCATGATAAAAACTAGTAGGCATCCGATTGTCTTCTGGCAACGCCTTGGACACTGACCTGGTGAGGCGATTAAAACAACCTTCTTGCATATTGTAGTCAGATTTGATACTCAACCATTCCATGCACATCGACAACTTCGTGTACTCCCGACATCCTTCCCACAATGGAGATCGTGCAGCACTCAGCATATCATAGAATCTTTGAGCTTCCGGATTCGGATTCTCCTCTATGTATTGGGAACCCATTCCACCATCTTCTCCCCCATCTTCTTCTAGTACAACACCAACCGATGGTCCAGCATGATCCATTATCATCTGCTCGTATGGATTCAATTCTTCCCTCCGATCACCACTTCCATAGTATGAACCTTCAACCACAATCGGGTTTAAGTTAGGCAACGTCTCACCATGGTTACTCCACCAATAGTAATCAGGCATGAAGCCCTTCTCATAAAGATTGGCTACAACTCCATCCACGCTTTTGAAAGATTGACACTTGCATCTTTTGCAAGGACACCTCAATTGATCACCGTCCAGCCGTATAAATCTCTCTTGGCTAACAACAAACTCTATAAACTCACCCACTCCAACTCTATACTCTTCCCTAAGACGTTTATTCCGATCCAACCTACGATACATCCATTTCCGATTCTCCGGAATATCCATTGCTGGTAATTAAATAGCCTGACCAATCCTACAATAACACTTATATATTACGGTGCATTCCAATAACTCCATCAATCTCGTTCTTATGACAAGGTATGAACCTATCCCATTCGAGAAGAAACCTTTGCCACACTTGGCTACTAATAGTTATTCCCATATTCAAATACCTTATACTTGACAAAATTTTGGCAGCATTTCCCATCGGTCTCCAAGTTACACGACTCGAGCACGGTGAGAATCACCGCGATCAAGTATGCACCAGGAGAACAAAAGGAAATGCATCAGATCGAGATTTCAACAAGTATATAAGGCATTTGAACATTGAAATGACTATTGTACGAGTGTGAAAAAGGTTTTTTCCCAAACTGTCCCACTTGGACAATTCAAGATTCAACACAATGAGCACGCATACCTTGATAAGTTACGCATGCTCATTAATATTGAATCTCAAATAGGAAACTAAGGCTTTCGTAAATTAATTATTAACTCTAACAGAAAATAAAACCATTAACCTATAAATATTGCAACATTGTTGAGCTTATATAAATTGCAGCGTAAATCAATACAAACTTAGATTAAATATTGTAGCAAACATCTTATTGAGCTCCGCTCTCCACTAACAAGTAGCAGTTAATTGTCAAACACATGCATAATTTCTAAATTATCAGCACACAACCAGCATCCCGCCTTTCGGACAGGATCAAATCCTATTGAGCTCCGCTCTCCACTAACAAACAACACATATTGACAAACACATGCATAAATATTAAATTATCAGCATACAATCAGACAAGATCACATCCTATTGAGCTCAGCTCTCCACTACCAAACAACACGATAATTCACATAATACATTACACTGAGTGTTTAGAGAACTTACATGAGAGAGAAACACACAACCGAGCAAGGATAAGGGGAGGAGCCGGAGCCAACAGAGAGTAGAAGAATATGACAACAAGGACCTATCGTGCATAAATGAAATTAGTCATTTCAAATCAAATCACTATTATATATATACAGAATCTAGTACAACTATTTATAAGACTAGAAACACATAAATTAATATAAAATAGAATCAACAATATACGGTTACAAATTTAGAACAACTTGCAACTTCCCTTCTTCCTTATACTCTCCTCCCCATCTCCTTTATTTCAGAAGAATAGGAAACAAAGGGAGAAAAGTACTAATGAACCTTTTCTCTCCCAAAACCTAACTCTTGGAAGATGAGGTAAGGGTTTAAATCTTAAATTACAAATTCCATTTGTTTGTGGTTTGTCATATTTGCATGTCTGAGAACTCAAAACAAAATTCAAAACACAAAATTTAAGCTTTAATCAGTGACAAAAACGTAACTATAATAAAACTAAAAAAAAAAAAGAATGTTTCAAATGCTTTTTGGACGGGCAAAGCAAGTGTCACCATTCATGAAATCATCCAGACCTGGACTCTACTCTGGTGTTTATACAAACACATAAAACTCACCCAGGATAATTGTTCTCTCTCACTTTTAACTCTCAAACTCACACAGCACTTATAAAGGAAGAGAAGAAATTTTATGTTCTTATATTCTTGATTCATTCCATCATCAAATTGGCAATGTACAACCATGGCCTTTTATAGGCAACACTTCATAATAAACTATTAAAATATAAACAAACTTAATTGATAAGAAAGGCTTAGGCGGTGGCACACAAAATATGACTATTCTACATGAATCATGATAACGATGCAAGTAGATAATGAGCTGTAAAAAGTTCCCTGTTTACTATGCATTGCGGCAGGTAGACTTCAATTTGGACTAATATGACTTGTGTTAATTGTTGGTGATTAAAAAAAGGCTTGATTTAATTATCAAACACTCGCCATGAAAAAGATGGAAAAAAAAAGGTCTCAGATGCAAACACAAGGTTTATCAAAGAAGAGAAGAGGAACTCTTTGAGCAGTAAGTCTCTTCAATGTGAAGCTAAGAGTGAAATTATATTATTAACAAAAACAAACTCTAGGTGCCAATCACTCATAGTTTATCAAACATCAAATTTCGGGAGAGGGGGGGTTACATAAATTCATGAAGCATACTACTGAGTGTTCAAATAGATTATCAGGAAACAGACAAATATTTATAATTACCAAGGAGAGACTCCAAAAGAGTGACAACAATTTCCACTTTATGTTGATACTACAAGCCAAATTTAGAGTACTCCCTCCTTTGAATATAATAACCACCAACAGCAACACAAAAAAAAGGAAAATTTCAAAGTTCCTTCCTCTCTTGCTTCTGAAATTCAGAGAGAAAAAGATGAACCCTCGTGAAAATTTTTGGACCCTCTTAGACATACCACCAAACCAAAATTTTTGGACACACTCGCAAAACAACAAAAAACAGTAATCATCATTGTTGCAAAAAGAATTTCAGAGACTGTGAAATAACAATAAAACAGAGAATGAAGGGCGTAAGGGGATACATAGAAGGAAGGAGGGGATACCTTTGCAGTGGTCCTTGCGGTTGTCCCTGTGGTGGCCGGAGCTCTACGGTGGTGGCACTGTTTCTGTGGAGGGAAAGACCAAAGATGAGAGGGAGGAAAAGGAAGAGAAGAAAGGAAGAGATGAGAGGTAAGAAGACTTACGTACTGTGATACGGTGGTGGCCGTACTGGTGCGGTGGTGGCCAGAGGGATGCGGTTGTGGAGACGGATAGGTTAGACGACGGAATGGCGCGGTGGTGGAGGTAGGGAGCAGAGCTGAGAGAGGAAAAATGAAGAAGTGAGGAAGGAAATGGGAGATTTCGTGATTTAGGGATTTCAGTTTTAGCGACCGAAGAATTAATTCGGTCGCTAATTCCGTCGCTAATATGGTTAGTTTGGAATTTGAATTTATAATACTAGCGACCGATTTAAATTTCGGTCGCTAACACGTGCTATTTTATATTTTTACGTACCGTTTAGCGACCGAATTAATATCGGTCGCAAATATTAATAAAGTTTGAAATATGAATTCATAAATTTAGCGACGGCTTTTAAAATCGGTCGCTAATATAAATCAAGTTTGACCGTTGCATTTAAATCGGCCTCTATTTCGATTGCTAAAAATTCATAAATTTCTGACTTTTACTTTCCTTTATTTAGCGACCGATATCTCTGCTACGCTCTATTTCGGTCGCTATTTCGGTCGCAGAATCAACTCTAACCAGTGTTTCATGTATATCCTACAATCGGCCGATATTTCGGTCGCAAAAAGCAACCAAAAAATTCGGTCACTATTTTCGGTCGCTAAATGACCTTTTTTTGTAGTGTATCTAGAAATTTTGACATGAAAGGCTTAGGGGTAGCTGATGTGATTCTAGGAATTAGAATAATAAGAGATGGTGAGAATGCAGGTTTACCCCAATCTCACTATGTAGAGAAGGTATTAAAGAAATTTAATCACTTTGATTGTCAACCTATCACTACTCCCTATGATCATAGCATTAATTTAGTATCAAACAAAGATAGTCTAGTAGCACAACTTGAATACTCAAAAGTAATTGGATGTATAATGTATGTCATGACATGTACCCGGTCAAACATTGCATATGTTATAGGAGACTAAGTAGGTATACAAGTAATCCAAGAAAAGACCATTGGCATGTTGTCCAAGAGTATTGAAATATATACTTATGGGGGACAAGAACTATAGTTTAAACTATAATGGGTATCCTTCGGTATTATACGGTTACACGGATGCCAATTGGGTGACTTATACAAGAAGATCATGTTTTAACAAGCAGTTGAGTTTTGACAATTGGTGGGGCTGCTATTTCTTGGGGTTTCAAGAAATAAATCGGCATTGCCGGTTCCACCATGACTGTAGAATTCATAGCATTGGAAGCATTTAACATTGAGATTAAATGGCTTAGAAACATGTTGTATGAGATACCAATTTTAATGACGTCAATATCCATACAATGGGATAGTCAGTCAACACTATCAAGGGCATATAGCCAAGTTTATAATGGAAAGTCCAGGAACATTGGACTAAGACATAGTTATGTCAAGGAACTAATTGCAAATGGAGTAATATCCAGGGTCTTTATAAGATGAAAATAAATCTTGCATCCTTTGACGAAAGGACTGACAAGTGATATGATGTGAAAAACATCATTAAGGATGTGAATCAAGCCCATATATCTACATGATCACCAATGGTGGAAACCCAACTCACACTTGAGTAGCATCAAGTCTTGAGTTCAATGTGGCCAAAGTACACTATGAGAGTGATTGCAAGTACTTGACGAATAGATACATCCCAAGGTTTAAAAGTACTTGGATACCATAAGGACAAAAGGAAAAGGGTGAGCTTTTGCTCTTAATGGACCTATAGCATATGTGTGCTGAGGTGCCCAACTTATGGGGGTGCTTTTGGTAAAGTCCACCTATATGAGAGTGAAGTGGGGCCGCTTCTTAGAGTTGGGCTTGAATCTGTAAGCTCTCATGAAAAGGATACACGACACAAGGCCTTACCAAATGTGTCACAGTACCACGTCGTTCAATGGTACTGAGATTTCATGTGTAAGTCATGCACGCTTGTTCTAATGAATATTTGGTTCAAAGCTTGTCTACAAAATTATTCGGGAATGAGTGAAACCCATGGTTTACTAAGCAAATGTTCAAATCCCCAAGATACCTTTGTCTGAAAGCATGCGATTTCCGGAATAATGGGATTTGGGTTTATTTTGAAAATGGTGGGGGATTGTGAGAGATTTTCAAATTAAAATGCACCTTATTAAAGGTTGCGGGTTAACGGTTAAATAGATATAACGATGCAAGCTTATCACAAGTTTGATATATGGTTCAGTGGTTACAACGTTTCCTTCTAACCATGCTTGTGCGAGTTCGAATCTGCTCATTGTGTTGATTCGAACCTGGGACTTGTGCGCAAGGGGACACAGCCGCTGGCCACTAGGCCAACAGTTATGATGTGCCACTACACAGCCGTTGGTTAAACTCTTGAAGGGTTGTTTTCCTTCACCAAGAGGCATGATTTGGTCTATAAATAGAATCATATGCATGCAGTAAAGACATACGAAAATCACAGAATTTCCCATATTTTCTCTACTCCAAATCACCTTCTTTTCTCCCTTGTGCACAGAGAGAGTTAGGAAGACTATTGTTCTGTAAACTGTCATTGGCGATACGCTTGGTTTAGGGTGTGCAAACCAAACCAAGGTTACTCCATTGTATCCTGAAGGAGATTCGCCGGTTTTACCTATTGCATCCAATCTACGATAAGAGATTGGTGGAGGCGAATAGAACTTAAAGCCTAGTGTTCCTACAAGCCTTGGAGATTGCGCTCTACCATTGTTTTCTTCTTCTTTGTTGCAGATCTATACCCCATTAACTAACATTTTATGCATCAGTGTTTTTTTGGATTAGGAAAAAGCTTTATGATTTTTTTTTTAATCTCCAATGTTTGTAAAAAGCTGCATGGTTCATTTGACCAAAGCTGTAATTTGTAATCTTTTAGAGAGGCAATCTTGTGCATTGGTAATCCCTAATTGAAATGAAGTTCGTGTTTCTATTGACTATTTTGACACTAATTGTTAATGTTCTATTAATATCATACTGAATAATTGATCTCTTTAATTTTATCCATTACTCTTTTCTCCATTTATTGCAACTCCCTTTTTCTCTTCTTACATAAAAGGTTTTTTATTCTATATTGGCATTTTATCACATGATTAGGTTTCATATATTCAACCCAGTAACAACCAATTATATCTTTATGATATCAAACTGTTTATCTAGCCCTATGACAAACATTTGATAATATAAAGACTTATCTGTTCCTTATTTATCTTATAATTTCCTCATATCCTAATGCATACTAGTGGAAAATATACATTAGACGGTAAAGGTTTACGTCAGTTAACCAAAAGCTAGACGTTAAAAAGGAGGCGGTGGCAGTTTTGTAAATATCAGGCTTCATTAATTCAATTTTAACGTCGATTGTTTTAATGATCGACGTTAAAAGTGAAGTGACTCACTTTTAACGTCAGTTCACTAAAGAACTGACGTTAAAAGTGAACATTTTAACGTCAGTTCGATAAAGAACTGACATTAGAAGTAAGTCTCTTCACTTTTAACGTCAGTCCCTACATCAACAGACGTTAAAAGTTATTTTAATAATTTTTTTTATCTAGTATACGATTCCTTCCGCATTGCCTTCCTCAAAGTTTCAGTTTCACATGAATTGCTTTGATGTTTTGTGTTTCTGTTTTGAAAACTAAAATATATGTGCGAAGTATAAGTTGAATCAATAACCCAAACCGGATCTCATTCATGAAGTGTAATCTGATGATCGATCGATACAGAAGATTGAAAGGGTTTAAAATCCTATAAAAAGTTACATTGAAAGGGTTTAAAATCCTATAAAAAGTTACATTGAAAGGGTTTAAAATCCTAAACATTAAAGCTGCATCCCATCAGAGAGTTTTATGAAATATGCCAAAGGGAAAACTATATATACTCCGAAGACCTCAGAAAACTGGGGGGCATGAGAGAGCTCAAGAGAGAGGCAAAAACAGGTGCACTAGATCTGTTTCAAGCAAAGGCAGTGGTTCCAGAGACTTCCAAGACGGTCACTTGCTGCCAAAGCTGAGGTTTTGGAACTGTGACCCTCGAGCACCTGATTAGCCCTCCAGCAGCTGATTCTCCGGAAGGTGATAAGGTGAGCAACTCACATAATGTAATTTACTCAAACTTATCACCCATGTAATGTAATTTACTCAAACTCATAAGTTGTTTGACCATTAAGACAAAGACCTTTGAGTCTAGGAATAGGAAGAAAGAGTGATGAAGTTAATCTCACGGCAGAGTATATTGTGAAGCAGAAAATTAAAAGGATGGAAGGAAGCTATTTATAGGAGCAGGGGATGAAGTTACTAAGCTATTCTGATTTTATTGAAAACTTACCTATAAACTTAATGCTCATTAAGAGGATTGAGTTACAAGGTGCATGGGTAAGTAGCACAGTACAGTCAAAGGAATGAATGTTTTTGCAGATATCTATACACTTTTAACGTCAGTTTTTTAAAAAAACTGACGTTAAAAGTGTTTTTAAATAAAAAATATTACTTGTTAACGTCAGTTTTTTATACAACTGACGTTAAAAGTTTGATTTTTACTTCAGTTAAATAAATAGCTGACGTAAATAATCCTATATATTATAAACGTGCAGAATGAATATTGGAAATAATGTAATTAATATACGGGAACTTGGCAGTCATCAATTAAGTTGACGTTAAAAATGAGGTGGTGGGTAAACTATTTGCGTCAGTTCTATAAATAACTGACGTAAATAATTATGAAACTCATTTCATTGGTTGTCATGTCCCTGTTGTCCCTCTTAACGCAGATCACTCCATATAGTACTGCAGTTTATTTCTAAACCTTTTTTTTATACAAGTTTATTTTTAATTTTTATTAATTAGCTTGAATTAGTAAACAAATTATTGTGCAAATTAAAATAAATAAACACTTAACATAAAACAAGTTATATGTATAATCAAATCGTATGACATTGAAGCGATTCATAAGTTAAAATTACATGATTAAAAGATAAAAAATTTCTGCAACATAGCCCTAAATTATAAAAAAGTTTCTGCATCAATATCATTTTCTTCTCAGTCCTGTCATCAGAAACTCCAATGGATGCATCACCTCCCTCACTTGAATTCCAAGATGCAAAGTAAATCCTCAGTCACTAGCAGCGAAAGCAAAGTGAAATGGATCTTTGCATCTTTCTTCTTCAGTGGAGTTCCTCGATGCATCATCTTGAATCCACAATCACTTGCTTCCAAAGCAAAGTGAAAGGGATGACGGGGATGAAATAAAGTGAGAGAATCACATTACGTGATTCACCCAACCTTAATATCCATGCAATGTAATTTACTCAAACTCAGAAGTTATTTGACCATTAAGACAAAGACCTTTGAGTATAGGAATAGGAAGAAAGAGTGATGAAGTTAATCTCCACGGCAGAGCCATATTGTGAAGCAGAAAATTAATTAAAAGGAGATGGAAGCTAGGAAGCTATTTATAGGAGCAGTGGATGAAGTTACTAAGTTATTTTGATTTTCTTGAAAACTTATCTATAAACTTAATGCTCATTAAGAGGATTAGGTACAAAGGTGAATGGGTAAGTAGCACAGTAGTCAAGGGAATGAATATTTTTGCAGAAACTAATAAACCTTAAACGTCCGTTGTGTAATACAACTGACGTAAGAAGTTGTGAGTGTTTTTAACGTCAGTTTCTTAATACAACTTACGTTAAATATATGACCTTTAACGTCAGTTATTACTAACAACTGACGTAATAAGTGTGAGAGTGTTTAACGTCAGTTTATTAAGACAACTGACGTTAAATATATGATCTTCAACGTCAGGTTTTACCAAAAACTGACGTAAAATGTTGTTTTATTTTAATTATAACGTTTACCCCCGCGCGCCTCCTCCACTTCTCTACGTCTTTTCTCTTTTCATCACGCTCAACCCTCACTCTCGCTCTCACTCTGTCCTAATCGCGAGCTCATCTTCACCGCAACCACCACGAGGGCTTCTTCGCCACCACCGTGAGATACACTCTTAACCCCTAACTCTGTCTTTCCCGCTCCTTCTTTGCAATAACTTGACATCTCTCTTTCCCCTGGCCTTCCCGCGCACTAACTCTCCTTGTCCCTCTACTCTCAGTAACCACATCGAACGTTGGCCACCACTCGAGCTTCCCCCCCACCACCACGCGAGCGCCTATTTCTGGTGAGTCTTTAATTAGGGCACATTTTTTTATTCACGGTTTTGAGTGCATGCATGTTGTTCTGCTGGTTTGAAACTGTAGTCTCAGTAGTTGAAACTTGAAACTGTGAGTTTGAGTTGTTTGGAATGTCTCTATTTTTGGTTTTGAGTGTATTTTGAAACTGTAGTCTCAGTAGTTGTAACTTTAAACCGTGAGTTTGAGTTGTTTGGAATGTCTCTATTTTTGGTTTTGAGTGCATGTTGCTCTGCTGGTTGATCTGTCACGGCCGTGATGCTCATCACGGCTAGGCCGTGATCAGTTCTACCTATGAGGGTCTGGTTCAGTTGGCACGTTACGGTCGTGATGGACATCACGGCCAGGCCGTGACCAGTGCTTGGCAATCTTCAAAAACTATAGTTTTCAATCTTCCGTATTGTCCTTATATTGGATATATAGATGTTTTGTATATCTACAGGACCTATCTAGTTATTTTTATTTATACTTCTGTATTTATTTTGAGTTATAACCTATTTTAATACATATATATTGTTTTTGAACAGGCATACATATGGATCAGTCAGATAGCCCACATGCACGGGAGGACACTGTGGGGGTTTCGCAGGACCCGATCACGCCTACGCCTGCTGATTCTAGAGATTTGAATTAGGTCACAATGTCTTAAAAGGTAGAATTTCCTAGAGGATCATTTGAATTATATTAGTACTTAATTTGGTGATATTTCGTGTCTAATAATTGTTTATATTGTCGGCTTTGTAACATTAAATATGTCATGGTGATCTATTTGATTAATTCTTATGCTCCCTAAGCGAAGAATATCTATCAATCAGTTCTTTTATAGTAAAAAGGATAAGTCGAAAGGAAGATTAAATGCAAGTATTATTTACTGTTCATCATCATTCGGATAAACTCGTCTTATTAGTTTTGTCCATTTATCAGTTCAATGATAAGTTTTGGTACGTATTAATTACGATGTTGGGTGCAAGTTTAGAACCACTTGCAATGTATTCTCTCCGGACTCAATTATAAGTAAAACTAACTAATTATATTTATTAAGGAAGTTAGTTAATTTAGTTTAATTGTCTTGATTTATGTAAAAAAAAAAGTGAGTTATAATTACTAATATACCCTTTAATTGATTCGGGAGTGTGTAATGCTCTTGGAAATGTAAAGAAGAATTGGTTGGATTGGTTAGTTTTCTTGATTTTTGAAACACTAACATTAAATAGAATTGAATTGGTTGAATGCAACATATATTATACATTATATTAGTAGTATAATATAATTAGTTTTTATATTTATGTTGAGATAAAAAAAAAAGATATAATCTAATTTCATTTCATTTCAAAATGAAAATTGCAATTTTTTTAGTTCAATTAAAGATTGCAATAGATTTGTTTTTATAATGTTCTTTCAATTCGTCATCAATCGGCTAGACCCTTTTTATTATTTCCATATTTTTATCAATTCAATGGTAAATTTTGGTATATGTTGATTATGATGTTAGGTGTAGAGTTAGAATCACTTTCTTTTTATATGTTAATTATCGTAATATAATCATGGTATCAATAAATTTAGTATCTTTGTTTCAAACAATAAAATATAATGTAAATATATTTCAAAAAAGGAAAAGCAAAACAAAAAACAAACTAATAATATAGTTTTATATGCACTTATATCCAATTAAATTTTGACAAATTTATATTATTATTGTTTATCTTTGTTAGTTATTACAATAAAAGTATGGATATCAAAATGTTATTAATTATTAGTATAAATTTTTTTCACAGACCATCCAAACTACTTTAATACATATTAAAAAATGTAACATATTGTTAACATCAATAAAATATGTATTAGAGTAATATATAATGTTAGTGTAAAAAATTTGACGCTGACATCCATTAATATTTTGATATGCGTGCATTTATTTTAGTAACTTAAAAATAGAAATAACAATAATGTTAATTTATCAAACTATTATTAAATGTTTGTGTCAATTTATTTTACATTGATAATACATAAAAATTAAACTCATAAAGTATAATGTAAATATATTTTAAATATATATTTTTGAGTCAGAAATATTTTAAAATATAAGTGACAATTATAATTGATAATTTAATTACATGTTATAATAATTTATTTAGACAGAAAGTTGAAAAATATACTTAAAATTTAGTGCCAAAAAAAATGTTCTCTTTTATCCTACTATTAACAATAAATTGTCACTTTAGATGTATGTTGATAATCATGGTTATAATGTATAGTTATGATGTCATTAATTTTTGTACTTATTTTAATAAAAAAATTATAATATAATTATATCTCAAGTTAAAAAAAATAATTATAAATAAAATAAAAATTAAATATTATAATACTTCACTTTTATTGAAAAACTACCCATGCGTAACCCACAGGTAAAAAAAAAAAAAAACACTAGTTAGATGAACATTTACACAATTTCTTTCAGCTGAGAATGTAGAAATAGATATTATGCTGGCATTCCACCATGTGAGTTGCTCAGAGCCAACTTTGGGTGCCTAATAGAGTAAGTATATAGACGAGTTCAAGGCAGCCAATAAAACAAAAATCTTAAGGGAAACATGCTCTTCTCGGAATATACAAAGTAGGACCCTTCATTTAAGTGTATGATGCCTTTACAAAAGATCTTTTTAATCGTACCGCTACAATGACTTCTTGATTTCTAGAATGACAAAAGGCCATATCCATTCATAGCTGTCCAATCCTAAATATTTTTGTAAAAAATAAAACAAATTCAATTAGATCATCTATAAATCATTTATTTTTTTGAAGAAAAAAAAAAGAGAAAACAAAACAGATGTGGTGCAATGGAAAACTTCCTGTTCTTACAAATAAATTCATGGGATATATAATCTGTCTAAAAGTTAACAAAGATAACGTTGAATATTGCTAGCCACCTACAATGACAGCTTGAGCTCTACATTGACAAAAGCCAATATCCATTTATAACTCTTCAGCCCTAAATATTTGCATGAAATATTTCTAATTTCCAATTAAATCATTTATAAACAGAACATAAAAAAGATGATATGTGGTGCAATGGAAAATTTCCACTTCTTGCAAAGACATTAATGAGAAATATTTGAAAAAATTTGCAAAGACAACCTTAAAATTTTAACTCTATATTCAGATCAAAAGAAAATATTGAACATAGATGCAGGAAGAAAACAAACAATGATAAATGTGGACAGGAAGAAAGAATAAATACTGCTGAATGCCAATGCCCGTTGGTCCAAGTAATAAGGAGCTCAGTTTTCCCTAGGTAAGATCTTGGATTTGAGTCTTGTGGATGGAAAAAAATATGCGTTAGGAGAGCTTTGCCCCATTAAATTGATCTTTCCATCTTGACTCAAATTAGTCGGGATATAATATGATTTCCAGATATCGAGGGTTTCATTAACAAAAATGAAAACAAAAATTCTCAACTAGGGAGTCACATTAGCCTATTGAATGAGTTCAGAAAAATAAATACCTTTCAACCAAGACCCACTGCTTTTGTAATCACAGTAGCTTCCAACTGGTACCAAAAATTGGGAATCTCCACTGAAGGTTGAACCAGCCATGTGAATGAAAACCCAAGCTTTAGACACAAACCTTTAAAGAGAGGAACCTCTGATTTTGCAGCACATGACTATATGAGTGTTAGGAGTGGAACCTCAATTGCAGGCATTGGAAGCTGGAAAACAGTGTCTGATGGCAGTGGTGTTGCAGTGGCAACTGGCAATAACCGTTGAGAGAGAGAGAGATAGGGGACTGGGGGACTATAGGAAACATTAACAAAATTAGGAAACTCTTATATTGAAGGAAATATTCTTCAATGGAATGGGCACACCGCACACCAATCTCCAGCAAAGTAAAACTTCTAAAATTGAAACTGTAAAGGTTGCAGCACTGTTATGATTGTTGCTGATACACAGGGTTCTTCCACATTTGTGCACTAGTCAGTAGTCACTGTCTTGAGATAGTTATTCACAGCGTATTTCCATAGTGTATATAACTGGATTTCTTCACACCGAAGAACCAGATAAAACAATCCCAAACATCTCATTAAAAAAACTATATAATAGCACTAACAAAGATCTTATTTGATCATAGACTGACAAAGCAACTCTTATACATCAAATTAGAAATCAAAGGCTAATCGTAACTTAATAGGGATGACAGAAAATGAGGGGAAGAAATAAACAAATGCACTATTACCCATATGTAATCCCATTTAAATATAGAAGTTAAATGTGATATATAGACACTGACATATATACTGCCTTCCAGCAGTAACAACATGCAGCAGGACTATGAACTTAAAGGAAGTACCGAGAACATACTGGCAGTTATTTGAGTATCAATGGCACAATTTCACTCAAAGAGAGTCACACCGCTTTTGGTGTATTTGGATAGTGAATTACAAAGGATGTACTAAATTGGAAATCAAAGGGCGGAGGGACCTAATAATAAGGGCTCGTCACCCACATATCAATCCCACTTTTGCAGCAAATCCATTTTAAGGCAGCATTTCAAATGGGAAATATTTCCTACTTCAACCATGTTGATTGCTACCAATGCAATACGGACCATTACATCAAATGTCTATTACAATGACGATAACAGAAGCAGAACATTACCAGCATTTTCAAATTGTATTTTGAACTCAGGTTCAGTCTACCGAGTATCTTGTAGTTTGCTGGACGCAATTCGTAAATTAAAAATCATAACCAATTATTAAGAATGATTATCATCTAACAAGTTAAGCTGCAGTATAAAATTTCCATTTCATATTCGTTTATATAACAATAATTGCATAATGCATACACAATAATTTTTTTTTTTAATGTGCTAAGTTCAGATCACCAATCCCCTGCCCTCGAGGATCCATTTTTCTGTTTCGATGAATCAAATGAAGTTCTCAACTTACATACACAAATGGCATCATCAAAATCTACCCATGAAATTGCTCTTTACAACCGAAACATCTGTGAAGTCTAGAGAGCTTAGTTAATATTGAGATGCGAAGAAGATTCTCAGAACAATGCACCAATTTGAAACACACACCATTAGTTTCTTTGATCCTAAACTCTTAATAAACAAGTAAAACATCCAATTATCATTCATCCGAATCCACCAACTTAGTCTACCCTGCCCATCAATATAACCTTGTGATTAATATTTCCAGTTAACAACAATCTTCAAACTTAGCATAGTTACAGCAACAACTGTCAATGTCATTCAATAAACAGGTGTTAACATCATTTTTCAGTAGACTTGAACTTGAATTACATAGAAAACTATCACAAATCAACAGGAATCAGGATAACTTTGATCAACGAACATGGAAATTTCTAATTATTTTTTTTTTTTTTTTTCAAAAGATTAATGTTGCAAGAGGTGACCAGGTAACATTCCCGACAAAAGGAACCCCGTTTCTGTAATTTTAAACACAATTGATAACAAGGGAAGGTTTAAAATTCCCAAAAGATAACAGAAAAGATGTGAGATTGAAAGGTGACAATAAAATTATGCAGAAAAAAGAGGAGTAATGAATCAATCATACTTCTCTCTCCAGGAGTAAACAAGGAAGAAAACCCACGACAGTGCTAAGAGAATGTCCCCAACTGTTTGCCTGAGACAATCCCATGCGAGATCCTCCACTTTCCGTTCGAAGTAGATCCTCCACATGACCATGAACACGTGGAGCAAGGTGCAACCCTTGGCGAAGAAGGCCTGAAAATCGCGGTCCTTGACGAAGGAAACCATGAATAGCAAGAACCCGATTGCGACGAGGAGCAAGCCGGAGAATGAGTCGGAGGTCTTGATGAGGAGCTGGTCGTGCGGTGTGGATCCGAGGAGCTTCGTCGCTGTCTGAACGCCGTGACCGAAGGTGTAAACCTCCTTCATGTAGAACATCATGAGGGCCCCACTCGTCATCGCGATCAGAGAGTGCAAGATGCAGATCACGAAAAACGCCGACGACGATCCCATTTATTTGATTCAGCGGTGGCGGTGACCGATTTGATATTTCAAGGGTTCGACATCGTTGCTTTAGTTGATTCTGTAAAACCCTAACAATTTGGGAACAAGATCACGTATGAATGTTATTTATTATTAATTATTAATTATTAATTTGAGAGAAAAGAAGATTCCAAATGAAACGTGACGTGAGCGAGCGAGAGATTCTAAGAGAAGAGGGTCAAGTGGGGGCCGCATTTGTCCACGAGGGTGACACGCGGAACCCTATGGACAGGAGATTCTGATCTCATTCTCATCTCTCACTTTGGTGGAAAATTGATTTTTGTGCCTTCTGAAATTTTGAAAACGTGGTTGATCTACGATTCTACACCACTCCACTCTTGATTGCCATTCAATTTCGTGAGATTGCCCAACAAAAGAAAGCTATCCAATCGTAAATGATGATAATTATGATTATGCATATGTTTTAACGTCCTCAATTAAACATAACCAATCTCAATCAAATCAGAAAATTGGTTTTTGGATGCATTGCAATGGGGTGTAGGAATAGGACAAGCCGCTCGTCGAGGGCCTACGGCTTATTAGAGTTGGAAGAAGAAGAATATAAAGTAGAGAAGAATAGGATCGAAATGAATCTGAATATATTTTTTTAAACTGTTACAGATAAGCACATCAGTTCTTATACTGATGGCTGGGTAAAACTAGCTAATGGGCCGAAGCCCAATCATAATAGACATCTAACATACTGAGCCCAATCATAACAGTAATTGATCTCTAACATCCCCTTACAAGCTCAGGATGATTGAGCAAGAGAGAGTTTGTCAACCACTTTGAGTTTATCTCTTAGTATAGTAAACCGAGTGGCTAAAAGTGGTTTCGTAAGAATATCTGCCCACTGATCATGAGGAGGAACATGAGCTATAATGAGACTCTGGTTGATTACTTTTTATTGAGTGAGGAAGATATCAAGCTCCATATGCTTGATCCGTGAATGCAGCACCGGGTTATGGGCTAGAGAAACAGTGTTGAGGTTGTCACAAAGGATCTTAGGAGTCTGGATTTTTATTTTCAGTTCTACTAGCAAGGGTTGTATCCACAACATCTCAGCAGAGAGATTGGCCAGGCTTCTATACTCGGCCTCAGCATTGGATCTTGCTACCAAGGTTTGCTTCTTCGACCACCAAGATATAAGATTGGGACCGAGATATACACATGCAACTGAGGTAGACTGTGACACCTAGTTTTTAATTAAAGCTAATAAAACTGATTAAGGTAAAATTTCTCAAATTAAAAATTCGAAATGTTTCTTTTCAACAACGAAGGTTTGAATGAAGTCGGAAAAACTGAGAAAACAGTTTATGACATCAAAAACTTTTTCCAACCAAACTTGGTCTCTGGACTTACATCAATTGCCAGGAGCGGATAACAAAAACTTCAACTATGCTAAAGACTTAAAATTATAAATAGATACAGTAATCCCAAATCAATTTTCATACATATATGGAAGTTTTCATTTATAACATATATACATCATAAAACAAGGGAAGATTCTCAAAATATCCCTCAAACACGAGATTCTCCAAAAAGAACCAGAAGTCCAAACAGTGCATCATCAATCATCATTAATCTCGATCCCATGTATGATGCGGTCATCAAAATCAGCTACTCATATACACAAGAAGAAAGAAGAAATGCATATGGAGGTAAGATTCTATGACAAGCTCATAACGAGATATGGGTATGCGACGACAAACAATCAATCAAGTGGATACATATATTTAGGGAAACTTTTATAAAAATATATATATCATTTCAGAAAAAGACTGAGACTCGAATGCATGCCTAAGACTTCGGCCTAACCTTGTTCCATGGAGACTATATTGTTGTCATAACGTTCTTTCGAGATAGCATTCAGGAAATATTTGTAAACAACTCGGAGCACAAGCCCACAATCGGAGTACGCTAAAAGTCATCTCCTTGGCATTTTCACGCGAGAGTACTTAACATCTGAATAGTATTTAGTTTGGCGGAGTTTCAAGATAGTCCTGCTGTCCAGGTCTCCACCGGCACCGATGATGCATACACCGAACCATTGGCAGGATCCACGCCTGACTATCTCCGACGTCTCCTTGGCCCCCACACCCCTAATATCCTATCATAGGTGTCTGTGTCTCCAGAACGACAACGACTATGAGTAGGTTGGAATGTTGTTCGAGGATAAACGAAGCAGGAACTAAAAAGTTCCAAAGCGCATGTATCAATTTAAAAACAGTTATTGATAAGAGTTGGACTCGAATGGACCATTGGCCTATTTATTCCAAAAATTACTCAACTCCGTATAATAAAATATTTTCGAGCCCAAAACTTAACAAAACTTAAATAAGGGATTGAATTCACATATTCAATAAATGAGAAATTGATACCAACTAATAATAACATTTCAACACCTCTCGAATCTAAGTTCGGAAACAAAATGCACATCACAACAATTCCCTAAGTGACTTAGCGATCGGACATGAGGCTTATACTTAGAGCCCAATTACTTGGAATTATATCCAATGCTTAACGTACGAGGGTTACGAAGATAAGTTAGGTTCTCGAATTAGAACCTTACGCCAATTCAACTAGATCCAATTTAGCACAGTGCTAAATTAAATCTAAACAGGTATAACAAGATATAACTAAAATCCTAAAATTACACAGAGAATAACAATATTAAAAATATTGAGCAAGCATAATAAAACAATTCCCAATATTTCTAAGCAATTATACAAACCCATATTAACCCCATAATACACCTAACATAATATATTCCCCCACCTTTTAAGGTGTTCGGAGGTTTTTCTGGAACTTCACAGGTATGCAGTCAGCTCCAATTAGTTCCCAAGAGCAATTCCTGCTTCCCTAGGGCAAGCATGAACACGAAAAACATCCCAGAGAGCCGATCCAAGCATATAAACAACCAGACAAATCACCAAATTAATTTTTCAACATCAACACTATAAATATAATCACTAACATACTTAATTTCTCAAAAAACTCAATGATTTAAATCAAAACAGATTTTGGGGTTTTTAGGTTCAAGATGAAAATTGGGGAAAAATCAATTTAACAAGAGATTGGCAAAATTGATTTAGGGAAACACTTAATCACGATCCCAATTTCATAAAACACAAATTAATTTCAAAATCCAAATCTGAAATAAAAAACCTAGGTTTAGGGTTTGAGGAAGAATTGGGGGTTTTGAAAAATAATAAAAGAAAGTGAGAAATCACTCACCCAAAGGAAGAGATGAACTTGGGAGGTGTTGTGATGGTGGCAGATGGCGGCGGCCGTGGCAGCAGACGACGGTTGAACGATTTCTGGAACAATCAAAAGCCAAAAGAGAGAAAATAAGTTCAAGGAGAAGAAGAAGGAAACTTGAATGAGAAAGAGAGGGTGGATAACCACCATAAATGGCGGCAAAATGCACCTTACACGATGGAGATGGCAGCGGCACGACTGGACAGACCCTAAGCGGCACGACGGCATGTTCTGATGATCCATCCACGTCGCGCGGTGGCCGGCGGTCCTCCAAGGGTGGCGTTGTGCTGTTGAGTGGGTGTGTAGAGAAGGACAAAGTGGTGTGGGTTAGAGAGGAAGAGATGAATTCTTTGAAATGCAAAGTATTTTGCACCAGAGAATAAAATAGTGGGAAAGAGAAAGAAGAAGAAAAATAAAAGGAGTGGGTGAGAGGGAGTGATACGTGGATGGCTCACAGTCAAGTAAAAATTCTTTTAGGGACTATGAAAGTAACTTTTCTTTAACCAAAATAATTTTAGATTGTATTTTTCTAAACAAAGAATGATAGCTTAATGCTATTGTCTATCAAACGTGCATACCCTGTAACAACACAGTGTTAACACACTCAATAAAATCTTTTTAAATGAGTAAATAAAATTACTCAAGCCAAACAAAATGAAAATAAACATAAAAATAAACTTTAGAAAACTAATCACTCTTAATCAAGGTTTACAAAACCGGACCGGCCATCGAACCGGTGAAAGCAGCGGTTCGAGGTTCAATGGTCCAACCGAGGTTGAACCGGTTATAATTAAATATTATTATTTTAATTTTTAATATAATATTTGTAACAATATTAAACAAAAAAACAACATAACAACTAAAATTATTAAGCACAATTTTTATTATTTTGAAATTAAACTAAATATAATATAAAGATATATGTTAAAATCATCTTCATAGGGAAAACCAACCCAAAATCTACAACCAGCCCACATATGTTAGAAAACAAAAGAATTCGGTTTTGGCTAGGATGATCCAAATCCTTTTATACTAATTTTTTTTTAAGGAAACCGGTTCAGGCCGGTTCACTATTGGTTATGACCGGTTTTGAACCGATTTTTCGGTTTTTGCACCGGTTCGATACAGGGTCGGTTTTCCCTACTGACTGGACCGGCCATGGTCCCGATTCCCGGCCGGACCGGCCGGTCCGGTCCAGTTTTCAAAACCTTGCTCTTAATAAAGCAATTAAACATATAGGTAAATCAAATCAAATAAGTCAAAACGCATAAAAATAAATATTTAACCGATTAATAAAACTAGTTTTTAAATAAACACATATACTAATTTTCGGGATGTTACATAGACCTCCGATCATCAGGGTCTGATGCCCAATCAGCATCACAAAACCTGATTAGAGAGAGTGGCTTGTGCAAGGATGCAGGTTAGATAATAAGGCCATGATTGATTGTACCTTTGAGATACCGGAGGATCTTTTTCACCGCTTTCCAATGACCCTCAAGTGGCTGGGACAGAAATTGACAAAACTTGTTCACTGAATAAGAGATTTCAGGCCTAGTTAGGGTGGCATACTGAAGTGCCCCAACAATAGACCGAAAAGTAGAAGGATCGGGAACATAGTCAGAACCAAATCTGCTCAACTTAGAGTTGGCAGTCACGTGTGTATTAATACCTTTAGCGGTGTCCATGTGAGCCTTACATAGCAGATCTCGAATATACTTGGACTGGGAAAGAAGAAGGGAACCATTTGAGAGGTGTGAGACTTCAATCCCTAAGAAATAGTTTAAGTTGCCAAGTTGTTTTAGTGCAAACTCAGTATGGAGGTTGTCAATAAGAGCCTGAATGTAAGACAAAGAATTGCCCGTTACAAGAATATCATCGACATACACGAGCACTAGAATGCAGTGAGTTGCTTGCTGCAAAATGAACAATGAGGGGTCGCACTTGCTTGCTGTAAAACCTCTGTGCAAAAGTGCAATTTTCAGGCGCTCAAACCAGCCCTGGGAACCTGTTTGAGCCCATACAAGGCCTTATTTAGCTTGCAAACAAGAGACATATCTGCTGTCTCGAACCCCGGAGGTTGTTCCATGTACACCTCTTCTTGGAGAAGGCCATTAAGAAAGGCATTATTAACATCTATCTGCCTTATGGGCCAATTATAGGAGACAACAATAGAGAGTATGGTGTGCACAGTTACTGGTTTGACTACAGGGGAGAATGTCTCAGTGTAGTCACAACCAGCTTGCTGATGAAAGCCTTTGGCAACCAGCCAAGCTTTATATTTGTTAATGCTGCCATCAGGGTTCTCTTTAACCCAAAAGACCCATTTACATCCAATTGGGATTTGGTTAGAAGGTGGCTGGACCAAGGTCCAAGTATTATTTGTCATCAAAGCATCATACTCTTCTTTCATCGTTGCAGCCCTATGGGGAACAGCCAAGGCTTGAGCAACATTGGTAGGTTCCATGTGAGTTAAGAGCAGAGTGGTGTGAAGTCTTGGAGTAAAAATTCCAGATTTCAACCGAGTTTGCATGGGATGACAGTTTTGGGTGACCGGAAGTGAAGGAAGATCATGGGAAATGGGAGAAGGAAAAGAGGACTATTATGGAGAATTTAGGGACTGAATATGAGAGTGAGTGGGGGGAATAGGTGATGGAATAGAAGATGACGAAGAGGGAGAAGTAGGACTAGGAACATGGGGAGTCACATTAGGAGACACATTTGGAGATACTGTGACGAGGAGAAAAGGTGGAATAGATGAGATGGGAGGAGAACAAGGCTGCACTGGAGAACTTGTTTTAGAAGAGGGTTAAAGTTCTGGGTAAGGAAACAGGATCTCATTAAACAATACATCTTTAGAGATGAATAATCGACCACCTGGACTGAGGCATTTGTAGCCTTTGTGAGCATAAGAATATCCTAGAAAAATACATTCTTGTGATCTAAAGGACATTTTGTGGGACTGATAAGGTCTTAGGAAGGGATAGCAAGCACACCTGAAAGGTCTAAGCAATAGTAAATCAGGATTGTTGTTGAGAAGACAATAGTAAGGAGATTTGTTGCTTAGGACAAAAGTGGGAAGCCTATTGATGAGGTAGGCAGCAGTAAGAAAGCCGTGATCCCAAAACTGAAATGGGATGCTTGCTTGAGCTAATAGAGTCAGTCCAGTCTCCACTATGTGTCTATACTTACGTTCCACAAGCCCATTCTGGTGATGAGTGTGTGGGCAAGTGATACGATGAATAATACCAAGTGCAGCCAAATACTTCGAAAAAGGTCGAAATTCACCCCCTCCCCCCCCCCCCCCCAATCACTCTGCACAGACCTGATTTTGGTGTTAAATTGGAGTTCTACTATGGACTGAAATTGAATGAATTGGGACAAAGTGTCTGACTTATGCTTTAAGGGAAAGACCCAAACATAACGAGTGTAGGCATCAACACATGTGAGGAAATAAGTATAGCCAGAAGAAGATTGAATTGGGGCTGGTCCCCACAGGTCACGAACCACTAATTCAAAAGGGAATTTATATATAATGGTTGATGTAGGTGCTGGAGGCAATGTGTCTTTCCCAAACAGCACGCAGAGCAAAAATCAAGAGAACCTTTGTGAGGAATATAGATATTACAGGATTTAAGTGCTTATTTGAGTGCATCATAGTGTAGGTGACCTAAGCGATAATGCCACAAACGATATGTAGTAAGAGAAGGAGAAGAAGTCAGAACACTTGAATCGGTATTATTTTCATTCATTGTATTTGTAGAAGCGTATACATCAGGAGTCAAAGGATTTACATCAGGAGACAAAGATACATTGTATACTGAAACTGAATTACAACTAGCAACTCTATTCGTATTTTATGACTACAACTATGCTGCTGAGACATGGCTGGGGAGGAACATGACCCAACACTTGAAAGATTGTAAAACTTGTACAGACCATCTACACCAACAGTACCTCGGAGCAGCACTTCAGAAGAAGCCTGCGATTTAACAAGACAAAACGAAGGGTGAAACTCAAAGAAAACATGATTATTATGTGCAAACTGACTGACACTAATCAGATTTTTAGTAATAAAGGGGACAAGGAGTAAATTGTGAAGAGTGAATTTGGTGTGGGGTTGGGAAGGGGAGGAAAATTGCATGGAACCTACTGAGTTTATTGACAAACCTTGGTCGTTTCCCAAATAGACTTGCTCAGTTCCCGAAAGAGAGGCAGTCTCAGTCAGGTTAGAAGGATTATGAGTTACATGATGAGATGCACCCGAGTCAGGGTACCAGGCATTGTTGAAATGAGACTCAGTGCCAGTAAGAAGAGCTTGTGGCTGATGTGGCCTAGGTGGTGTAGCAAATGATTGAGCAAATCAGGGAGGAGGAGGCCTAACAGGCTGAGAGTACATAGGGAATGGTGGCCTTTGGTGCATCCAAGGTTGCCAACGATTATAGGTGTTATACTGAGGGGGCCCGGCGGAATATTGATCTAAATTGGACCCTGAGTGACGATAGTAGCATACATTAGCACCGTGCTCGTATTTCTTGCAAATTTGGCACTGAATATTGGATCTGCCACCAGATCGACCACCTCCACGGCCTCTATACCTGCCACCACCGTAGTGGTCGCCACCATGATTACCACGGAAGCCATCACCTCTGTTCCCAAAATCACCACCAATGTGAGAAAAACCTTCAGGAAATTGGGGATTCTGAGGAGCAGAGTTGGTGAAGAAACCCAAATTAGAGCCTTGCGAGGGAGCCTGGGTGAGATTTACAGAGATCGTCTCAGTGATTGAAGCTTTCTTGTTCTTCTCAAGACGCGACTCATGCGCAAGGAGCAAAGACTTGAGTTCGTCGAGGAGAATGATCTCAGATTTGCTGATAACAGCGACAACTACGGAATCGAACTATTTTGGAAAAGCCTCTAACATCACTTCCAGAAGATTGCAAAGTGGAATAGGATTGTCAATGGAGAGAAGTGAATCAGAAAGAGATCACACGTGCGCCATGAACTCAGTAATCGCGTGATTTCCCTTCGTCAACGATCGCAGCTCAGATCGCAATTGTCGAGCCTTCGTACTCATCAAGGTGTGAAAGTACTTGTGAATCTCATCTCAAATCTGCCAATAATGCATGCAATCCACCACTCGAGAGAGCAAAGAATCAGAAATCGAAGCTAGGAGCCATGTCGAGATTAACGCATCCTGTTGTTCCCAATTTGAGTACAACGGATTCATAGTATTGGATTCGAGATCAGAATCAGTGAGAAATCGTGGTGGAATGTGTGGATCGGTGATGAATTTTTGGAATTTGTGGCCACGAACCACTCCCTCAATTTGCTATTTCCATTGCTTAAAAAACATTTCATCTAATTTGAGAGAAATTGGGTGAGAAAAAGGAGAATCAGGGTTTCCAAAAGGATTAACGGAAGCCATGGTTCAGGAGCGATAAGCTCTAGATACCATATTAGAGTTAGAGGAAGAAGAAGAATCTAGTGTAGAGAAGAATAGAATTGAAATGAATCTGAATATATTTTTATGAACTGTTACAGATAAGCACGTTAGTATTTATACTGATGGCTGGGTAAAACTAGCTAATGGGCCTAAGCCCAATCATAACAGACCTCTAACATACTAAGCCCAATCATAACAGTAACTGATCTCTAACACGGCCTAGCCTATTTAAGGCATAACTCGACCTAGCCTATTTAGTAAAAATGTCAGGTCAATGCTTTATAAAAAGTCTATATAGCTAAATAGGTTAGGTCGAAGGCTTTAAAAAAAGCCTACAAAACCTACCAGGCCAGCCTATTTATCACATACACACACATAAATATATATGCAATATAATATATTATAATACTATAATATATTATTTACATTATTCATAATATTTAAAGGTAAAGGTTTATTTGCCATGTAATGATCTATTTGCCTATTTATTTGTGAATGCCTAGTGACCTATTTATTAGTATATGTCTACCAATTTCTTTGCCATCAGAGACCTACGAACATATTTACAAATGAAGGACTGTGACCTATTTATAGATGGAAGCATATCTAAAGGTCTTGTTGATAAGTGGGCTTTTAAATAGGCTCTCAGACCGGGCTTGGCTTTAAAGAAGGCCAGGCTCAGGTCTTAGAAATTGGCTTATATCAGACTATAGACCGGGCTCAGGTCTCGTGATTGAAACACAGACCAGGTCCAGACTTACCAGGACCTAGCTTGGCCTAGCCTATTCCCACCCCTAATTGGGAGGCTCATTCATTCGGATATAATAGAAGATTAAATAAAAGACAATAGTGGGTAGAGAGACAATGTTTCATTAAACAGAAAGAACAACAGAGCATGGATATATGATATATCTTTGGTGGAAAGGAAGTACACTTTTGCTGGTATGGTATGGTAATGAAACAACAAAATGGGTTACCATATTTTTGAGGAATTTGGCGGCAAGTGGCAACCCGTATGATAAAATTATTGAAGAATTTGACCCTATATACAACAAAAAAATCAATAACGATGATGGACAATTACACAAAGTGAAAAGAATGAGAGCTTCTCCGTAGTAGAAACAACACAACACTCATCTTGCACGTTTTCTTTTCCTCTAGCTCTGCAATGAATGATGGTATTTGTAGGTGGAATGCCACAAAAAATATAGAAAGAAAATTATCGTATTATCATCCAAACGAAAATTTTAATTTGCTTCAATGTCTCTATTTCCAGCCACAACTTTGCGGTGGCGTCTAGAACCCGGTCTCCTATCTCTTCCACGCCTTCCGGGGCCTCTCCGAACAGATGGAATTACAACCTTTTCAGGTGAAGTTTCCAGAACAGGCAATGGAGGAGGCAGGGGAGGAGGTGGAGGACTGAGAGCAACAGGGACTGGTGCAGCCAGCCGCGCCAATACATCCCTATGGTATTTCTGTAACCACACAAGAAGATTTGCATTACAGAAGGGTAGCTGAGAAAAGAGTGTTCATGAAATCACATATGGCAATGAAGTCGATTTCAATAGATAAATAAATCAAACATGGCCCTTTTCAAGTTAAAATAATTACCTGAACTACAAAGTTGCGTCTTTCACAATCCAAGAACATGTTAAAATGAAATTCCACCCTCGACAAAAGTTTGTCCCTCACAGTTGAGAAACTAATCTGGTCCCTAGAAGTAAACCGGTCAACTTCATTGAACCAGAGACAAGTAAAGAGGTTGCTAATAGGAACATGCTCTCTTACTATTACACATCCTTCAGGAACATCTGCAATTCAACCATCAAGGTTCAGAAACATAGGTCCAAATTGAACCAGCAAGTGCGCCTATACGTGCATGGAAAGAGCAAGTTTAGCCTACCACTTATAATAAGAGGAAGTTTGTCCTCTGTATATGGAGTCAGTCCCTCATTCTTGTAAAACTCGATCTGAAAGTCAATGGAGGAATTAGCATACTTTCCAGCAGCTTTATTTGCCTCCGCCTCAACAAATACATCAAAGCGTCTATAGTGTCTAGATATTGCAAAAGTTGCATTCTTCCTCCACAAAAACCTAAATAAGAATGAGAGTAATTAAGGTGCCAAAACATGTATTCTAGCAAGAAAAAAACAAAATAAAACCGGTACAAAATCAGCATAGGTATGAATATGTTCCCTAATAAATTACATTCAGGGACATTCCCTAAATCAGCAAAAATAAAAACCCGGTAATAACTCAAAACTTGATTTTCATGTAAGATACAGTATATATCAAGGTCTTGATCATAATGTAAAACATGACTTGGCATAGAGCAGTAGGAAAAAGAGGATCTAACAGAGTCAATGCCGAAACCAACAATATTGGGCAATGAACATGAAACAGAGGGGGGAGCTATTAAATTTTACAGTCATAATAATGCTATAAGCTTAAGGAGGAGTTTGACGAGATTCTAGCACTAAAAACCAGAAGCATTAATGCTACAATCCTATAAAATATGTCTAGAGGAAAGTTTTTGAACATGATAACCAATAACTATTTATGCTAGCCCCAAATGAGTACTAATGTTGCTGAAATATCAATTTGAAGAAATGCCCAAACCGCATGGAGACAATTAATTATCCTAATTTTATATAATAAGGGGAAGCTGAGATCAAGAATTCTGATCCATTCTTATCTACATTTTACAACAGGCATTGATGATCAAGCATTCAAGCCAGTAGTCTTGGGCTTCTGCCCTTTATGTGAACAAGCTTTATTAGCCCAGAAGGGAACAATTCTAGAATGAGCAGTCAAAAATGATATTTAATGACGTAGAAGTAGACATGCCATGTAGACTTGATTTCGGAAGAAGACTTCATGATTTCTCTCCATCATTAGCATAGTTTATGGGGGATAAAATGAAACGGACCATAATAGGGTTTAATCAAGTATCTGATTTCAGTTATCCTCACTTTCCATTGCTATGCTCTGAAAAGACTACGGATTGGTGTGCAACAAACTCAGAAACAAACAATGGGAAAATTTCACAGCTGAGATCTGACAACCAGTGGTGAGACTAGTAATTATTTTTCTTCGTTGAAACTTATACCTAAGCCAATACCTCAAATATGGACAAGAATAGAAGCATTTGGGGACAAAGATTAAGAGGCCACCTTGTGTGGGAAAGAAATCCCATAGTTGAACTTTTGGGAATTTTCGATGCCATGTTATGACAAAAAGAACCAGAGATATTTAAGGAGCAACAAACACATGATACAATCTAGCATAGTTGAGACACTGAATAAAAAAACACAAATAATTACCGCTCTTGCTAAAACCAAGAGACATATATTGCTGGCATATATCAATCCTAGTATCTCCAAGTGCCACTGTGGCAGTAACATTTAATTAGAAATAAAACATTATGACTCGATTCTGCACAAGAAGTACATCGTATCTATCTCAAAACAGAATTAGATAAAAAGTGAACCACACATCAGATTGTGTATCAAACAAATGTAGGAGGACTGAAATAAGATCTTAACTTACGCATGTAAAATGAATAGGGTCTATAGTATAAAAAATAGATACTGAAACATACCTTTCAAGAATTTGATATGGATCAACAACAAGCTCAAGCTTTCCATCAAGCCATATAGAGTAGCGGGCATTTGGAGCCATTCTGTGCAACAGAAGCTTTGGAATCTGGGGAAAAAGGTATAGTTACAAGTACATAAGAATACTACTTTATGAACAAGAAAACACAATAGTATCTAGTAATAATTTGTTGTTGTTTCAATTCATATCTAAAAGCTAACATTATCTTAAGGAAAGAATCATCACAATGCTCTGACAAGAGAATCTAGGAAATATTAGGTCTACTGATCCAAGATTTTTTTTTCTTCCCCTTCTTTTATGTGTATTGAGGGATGATCAGTATGGCATATTAACTCCTTCAATGTATCTAGATTATAGAAAGATCAGACCGCAATATCAGTTTTCCACAGCAAAGATTGATCATAAAGAGAATCATAATTATTTAAAGCTTCAGCAACAAATAAGAACCAATATGCTAATTTCTAGTTCACAGACTGATTGTGCTTGCCAGCATATAATTCTGACCTTTCCTGTGCGCCTTGCATCTGTGTAAGGAAGATTACGAGCAACAATAACCCTCCATAAACCAATCTTCTTGCTGATTCCCAGCTTGCCAGAACTCCTCAAATAACTTTCTGTTATTTCATCTACAAACATCAGGAAGCATACAGTCTTCCTCGAATAATCACTTATATTTGATGGCTCATTTATCTCATCAAAGTTTCCTGAACAACATGTTTATTTCATAAGCAAAAGACCAGTTTAAACAACTAAATAAAAGCAGAAACAGCATAATACAGACCAAATATGGCTGATGCAACAACTATGCCCCGACACTGCTCCATATCAAGAATGTCATCTTCATCCAAGTCAAATCCTGTGTTGCGGCCAGGTTTAGCTCCTCTTATGAATCTGAATAATGCACACATGCATCATTGAAGATGCAGAATGGACAGATGTGAGTAAAAGAATAGACAAAATATCCTTTTTACTGGCACAGACAAATTATAAACATAAAGAAAATTCTTCAGTGCTTATAGATATACTCAAGGGAAACATCCAACAAAAACCAAAACATACCCACAGTGCACACTCATTGACTCTCGTATATCAAAGGAATCATTTCTCTGCCTCAAAGTAGGATATCCACCAAATTCTGAACCACCAAATTCTCCATCTCTGCTTAGATTTTCCTCGTAGATAAATGTTAAATTCTTAAGCACCGGAGAAAACGAGGGAAACTTTGGCATAAGTGCAATGGCTTCATCCACAGGAAGGTAACATACTGGGCATGCTGAAACGTAAACAAACCAGAATATTAAGGAGCAATACCATTAACATTGAGTAACCTAAAATATATCCCAGGCCCTCCATATCTTCATATAATACCCAAATTTGAGGAACTAATAAACATCTGCAGGTATGATGGATACTATCACAAATTCAAAGTATAAAATAACATAGGATATCTGAGGAAACAAAATAGTAATACTAGAACTTACGCCGTGGCCCAGTACGCTTTTTATCTGCTGGTGGCGGAGGAAGTGTGAAACTATTGCATGGATGGCCAGGAGGAAGAGTGTAGCCCAGAAAATAACTCGGGGGAGGAGGGGGTAGTACAAAATTTGTTGTGAATCCCATTACATTTGCCATAGAGATCATGGATGGAGAATCACTTATAGACATACTTTCATTCACACTAAGGTTCTGCACACTGTTTCCCTCCTGTGAATCTTCACCTGAAAGCAAGCCATATCACAAAAATGATGCCCTAATTAAAAGTTGAAATCATGTGATACATGTGAATCACAAAACAAGTTTTCTTCCTTCAGCAAGGCATTTGAGACATTGTTATCCCTAAGATTGGTGGTTAAACTTATGAATCCTATAAATAACCAATCATATTCATCAAAATGAAATTTAACAGCACAATCACATTGCAGTTGCATAATTGCAGTTGCATCCCTAAGATTGGTGGTTAAACTTATGAATCATATAACCAATCATATTCATCAAAATGAAATTTAACAGAACAATCACATTGCAGTTGCATGACTAAAGCTTTAAAAGAACATATATATTAAAAAAAGGGAGGGGGGGAATAAAGAAAGAAAATAGGAGAAGGTTGGAGAAAGTGAGAAACCTTTTCCAACGTAGAGAACCCAAACGAAAACAGCAGCGGAGATGAGAGAGAGAAAGAGCATTCCGACCTTCTTGCGGCCAGCAAACTTGAAGATCCAATTGAAGGACCTCTCTTTCTCTTTGAGCATCATCTTGGAAGGCTTGCGTGCTGTTTGGATAGGAGAAACTCCGTTTTGTTGAAGCTGCTTCTCCAAAGAACCATAACTCCCAGAACGAATCCCCAATGACCCACCACTCATTTTATCTCTAAACCCTCCTCACACTCACATTCACACACCCCTCTCATGATCTCAACCTCATTTCCTCACCTTCACTATAACAAACAACCCCTTCAACTATTCAACACACTTCACCAATTTGCTCCAAACTCCGCCGAATCAAAGTATCCTGCAATTCAATTCCACGTACCAATGCCACTCTCACTTCCAACTCGACAGGGAAAACAAATTTTGATTTCTATTTAAGAAGAAAGGAAAAAGAAAAATAGAAATTACAGTGCCAGAAGCAGAGCAAAAAATAAAATCAAACTTGTGCTTCTAGAAAATCCAAGTGAAATGCGAATATACGACACTGAAACAAAAATTGGGTTCCAAGAAAAAGTGCCCCTTTCTTCCAAACAGGGGATGAATTGAATCTATGGTTTTCTGATCGACTCTGTAGGGTTTTTAAGCAGAGAAAATATGGGTTTTCTCAAATCTGAGACTTGGAAGAAATCTGGGATCACAAATTTCAACTAGTATTGCAAACTCTTTCCCTTTTAAAGAAATATTCTGATTATTCTGAAAAATGATGATACTGTATCAGGAAATTTTATGGGATATTTATATGATGGGATTTACAAAATTAACGGGAAAATGTAATTAAAAATAGGAAAAAATGTGATAGGGTAGTATGCGCATATGCCCAAATGTTTGCCCCTTCAGACACTGATGTTTTACTCGGCGTCATATCGAAATCTAGTTCTACCCCCAGCCCCTATTGATTTCATCAACATTTGGTATCTAAATGTTACGGTCAAATTTCATTAGTTCAATAATTATTAAAAATTGTTAAATGCTAATCAGTATTTTTAAAACATCCTTTAAAAAAATAGTTTAATTAATATACAGTTATAGGATAAAAAAGTTTTACATACACATCCAATTATATTTCATAATTATGTCACTTTGTTATATTAATTTCTAAAATATCTTTATAAATATCTATGTGGTGAGATATGATTAGATGGTTATGTAAAACTATTTTATACTGTCAATACATATACATTAAATTCTTAAAAAATTAAAGATAAAAATTTTACATCGAAAAATGTTGTATTCAATATATTAAAAATTTATCAATGTTTGTTGATTTAAGTGAGAATGAGTTTGGTTTTCATTTAAGTAAAATTTCGGATTCGAATCTTGTGAATAAAAAAAAGTTGAGAAAGTTCTGACCCCTTGAATGGATATTTCCAACTTAAATCATATTAGTCGAAGTTCAGCATGGTTTTCAATACTAAGGGTCTCTGACCAAAAACAAATATTGAAAATTTAAAAGTTCCATTTTCAATAAAAAAAAAAAATCTATCTTTTAATTTGAGCTCTGATTGAATCGTATTGTATTTTGAGTGGTTTAACATTTGAATAACTTATTGTTGACCAGGTTGACTTGACCATTTTTTTTTTTTTTGAAATTTGATATGCAACTTAAATCAAATTAATTGGATTATATTTGGATTTATTAGATCGATGATATAAGATAAGATATGGGTCTCGGTGTCAAGCCCGAAAGGAACCAGCCCACTATCAAGATTTTGTCTAAATAAAAGGGCACATGATTACTTATGTTAGGAATATTCTAGAATGAATATTTAGCTAGGATTTGATGCTTAACCCTTGTTATTATGAAGTAATATTGTATCCAAGTTGATATATATATATATATATATATATATATATATATATATATATATATATATATATATATATGAATGAACGAGAATGAGAAAACAAGAAGAAAATTGATCAAAAATCTATCTCTTCCCCAAGGCTTTCCCCTTAATAAGGGAATTCAATCTTTTCTCCTAAATTCCTCTTCGTATTCTCTTCTATATTCTTCACTTCCTATCATTGGTGCTTTCATCCTACAACTCAACCTCATTCATTAACAAAAAAAAAATTTGTCTCACCATTCCCATTCAGAAAAATCAGACTACACCAAACTCGTATAATTCATCAATGCTCTCACTAAGGCAGTTAATGACTTCATAGATTCAGAAAATCGTAACCATGAAGCTTTTCTCCTAAAAACCCAGTTCCTACGTCACCCCCATTCTGCCCCTATTCTTCTACTAAACCCAGCAAGCTCCACCATCCAATTTCAGATTCAACAAGTTAATCCACCTACAAAACCACTGTTGTCTAGCCAACCTCAACCCTCTCCACCCTTGCCATCACCTCAACCTTCTCCACCCTTGCCATTGGAACACTCCAATGTCGCCCTATTCTCTCTGGTGCCGTCGTTACGTCCACTCACGTCGGATTCCGATGACAGCAACACCACAAACCAGAAACCCGACCTCCATCAGCACCCAACCCATAGTGGGTCAGTCACCATAGCCAAACCACGCCATGAGACTGATAACCGTGCAACACCCAAACCGACGGCAGCGATGGTCTTCACCCTAGAGTTCCTAGAACCACATTTGGAGTTGAGCCAGAGGGATTTAGGAAATAAATTGGGGGGAGAAAAGGAACAGAATCTGCTCGCTTTGCCATGGACGCGAGGCTTCGATCCCCATATCCAACCTGAAATTTTTGACTCGCCACTACCCGGGTTAACCGTCGTGCCATCCCCAGGCGTGACCACCACGTTTGCTATCCCTGGCGCTTGCAGCTTCGGTTTCGACCCTGGCGGGACTACCCCAGATGCCCGCCACCTATTTCAACGACGAGTTCTGGTTCTGTTGCAGTGGTTTCCGCCACGCAGTCCTTCTCGATCGCCATGGCCAGATCCGCTTCGCTCTGCTCAATTTCAGTTCGTCACTTCGACGGTCACCTCCGTCACATCGTCACCGGCGAAGATGGCTTTGCACCTCACCTCCGCCACGCCGCAATCACACTATGGTTTCGTATTCAACCCCAACAGTATCTTCACAGCTGCCTTCACCTCCGCCGTTCGTCGCCTCCTAAAAACCACTAGCTACGCGTCCCTCGATTTCAGTTCCCTCTTCCCCATCTCCGTCACAGGCATCCCTGTCCTTTCTGCCAACGTCAACCTCGTCTCCGGCGGTGGTTCTTCTTTCTGCGGCGGCGCCGTCCCCGGATCTGCTTCTGGTTTGTCGTGGGTTCCTTGGAGCTGCGCAAGCTTGGGAACATTAGGGTTATCTGCTGTTGCAATTGGGCCTTCAAGTGTTGCTCCTAAAAAGTCCTTTATTTGGGCCCCTTCCTTTCTAAATTTTTTGTTTTGGTCCCTTGCATTTGTTTTGGTTTGTGTATTTGCTACTGAGATTGGGCCTACTACAAATTTTCTTTTAAGACACCAATGTCCCCTTCTATGGATAAGCTTTTGGGCTTACTTATTGCTGAAAGGGGAGTGCACTGACATAACTTGGACCTTCAAATTATTGGGTCTACAAGCCAACCATGGTGGCATATGTGCTCAAAACAATTTATTATGGGGTTGGAAGGTTTCATATAGCAACATAGCAACACACTGTGATCTTGAGGACAATATCAATTTGAAGGGGTCTGTAATGATACAAGACAAGATATGGGCCTCAGTGCCAAGCCCAAAAGGAACCAGCCCAATATCAAGATTTTGTCTGAATAAATGGGCACATGATTACTTATGTTAGGAATATTCTAGAATGAATATTTAGTTAGGATTTGATGTTTAACCCTTATTATTAGGAAGTAATATTGTATCCAAGTTGCTATATATATTTGAATGAATGAGAATGAGAAAACAAGAAGAAAATTGATCAAAAATCTATCTCTCCCCCAAGGTTTTCCCCTTAACAAGGGAATTCAATCTCTTCTCCTAAATTCCTCTTCCTATTCTCTTCTATGTTCTTCATTTCCTATCAATCGATTTACTGGGTCAAACAAAAAAAATCAGAGTCAGACCCTCGCCTCTAGTACTTCACCCTCCCTTCTCCCCACAACCCATCTAGAAAAATACCGCTGCCGCCGTCACCACCACCTTCAGAAGAATATATGTGAAAGAGATCCTCTTTGTAGGGGTGTTCATCAACCGATCCAATCCAATGCCAACCGCACTAACCAAACCGAAAAAACGACAACCGAAATAACCGAAAACCGAAATAACCGCAAACCGAAAAAAACCGAAATTTTTCATTGGATTGGATTGGATCGGATTTCGGATCCTATATGTAAAACCGATCCAATCCAAACCGAACCGAAATTATTTAGTTCAATGAAAATAATTTGATCTTTATATTATAAAAGTAATTATTAGTCTTTATATTTTTATAAGTTATCATCTAATCCTTATATTAGAGAGTTTAATTGGTATGTAAATGTAATGTTAGTGTAAAAACTTTTACACTGTTAACCAATTATAAATCATGTTATGAGTGACTTTTAATATATTTAGGACAATAATCAAACATTTATAATGATTTAACAATTTATAATTAGTTGATAGTATAAAATATCTTTACACATGAGAGTGCACATCATTTATGTATATACCGTTGAAACATTTATTAGAAATTGTCAATATAATATTTTAAAAATAATTTTTATTTTAAATAAGTAACAAATTCATATGACTCTTTAAATACTCAATCAAATCCAAATCGAGCCGAAATATTGGATGTTCTTTGATGCAAATAACTATGCAAATATGTATCGATAAAAACCGAATTATCCAATCCAATCCAAACCGCATTTGATTGGATCGGATCGAATCGGATTTTTTGAAGGAAACAAATCGATCCAATCCAAACCGCATGTTATTTTTATCATTGAATCGGATGACTTTTCTGCTCAAAACCGATCCAATCCAATCCGCCAACACCCCTGCCTCTTTGAAACATCCATTTTCAAATCCCCACCAAAATCTATTTTTGATGCCCGAAACAAAGTCCTAACACTAAATTCTGATCTTTAAATCAATAACATCTCGTATTAATCCTAAATTTTAACAAACCACAAAGAAATGGAGAAAATTGAAATGGTGAAAGTATGATGTGTGGGAGATTGTTTTTGACTTAGAACTCAGGTCTCTTAGTGATATTTTTTTAAGTATTATTCGATTTGGATCAAGTTAATCATTTTATAAATTTGGAAATCTACCCAAACCAATGAGCTTTGTTTTCTAGTTTTTGACATTCGATTTGGTTCGCATCCAATGAATTCGCGGCTTGACGAAGATCCACTTGCAACATTACTTTTAATTTCTTCTTGTTAACAAAAACCCTTTGCAGTTTAATCCACTGAAAAAAGCATATAGTAGTTAAAATTTATCAATAATTAATATCTTGATGGTTAGTTTTGTTTTAAAAAAAAAAATTCTAATGGTTAGTTATTACTTTCAGATTTTTTTTCTTTCTTTTAAAGTTATTAATAATTAATTTTGTTCATAATTAGAATAAGCAAAACATTACTACTCCCTCCGGTCCATATTATAAGAAAAAAATCTCAAAGCTTTTGGTCCAATATATAAGTAAATTTTGTTTTATAATAACTCATTTAATGACATTGTTCCTAAAATATCCTTTCATTTAATAAAAATGTTGTTTTCCAATGACTCATTTTATTCCCAACAACACAAGCAACTTCTCATTACAATAAAGGGTAATTTAGGTAACAAATCTAATTTTTACAAGATTAAATGAGATCATCTAACCATCTTAATATGTGTGTTTCATTAAATTTTTGTTTATAATATGGACCGGAGGGAGTATCATTGTATTAGCTATTTATTCTCCATATTAATTTCATAGAAAAATAAAAAGTTAGTTAATATTTTGTTAATATATTTAAAAATGGGGTTCGAGCCCTGAGTATGGAAAAAATCTCAGTTAGGAGGGATGCCACCCATCGAGGTGCCAAACAAACTCCAGCAGGAGATTAGTCCCCGTCTCAGGTTGGCGATAGGATACTCCTCGAAGTAAATCTTGTTCCAAAAAAGTTTAGATTGGCAGAAGGCACGCCCTCTTCCAAGATCAGGGAATATCACCAACCTCAACAAGGGCTTATACTTGAGTTCGCGTATTACCTACCAACAGGTTTTATATTATCATTCAATCATAAATAATCTTTTATAAGACTTTCAAAATAGTTATAATAAGAGTTAAACATTCTTAGTAATATGACAATTTTTTAAATACTTCTTAACGAAAAAGACAATATGACAATTTTTTTACCAAAAACAATAACTGACAGTTAAAATTTTGTTTCAATATTTAATACCAGTTAAATCCTATTCCCTTCGTCCTTAATATAAAAAGTAAATGGGTATTTTTTTTTATAAAAAATATAAGAAATATGTAACAATTTTCACACATATTAGATGCTAATTTTCAATATTACCATCATTTATAATAGGACTTATATTTACGAGATATATCAATTTTTCATATAAGTGAGTTTGTTCATTAATTAGAATGTGTATTTTTGGAAATTCATATGAATATTAATTACAATTAGCTCATTTCAATATATTTCATTGGTATGTGTGTTTTAGAGTTTTGTTTCTTATATTAAGGATTCGATGGAGTATTATAAATGTGCATTACTGTAATAAATTCTATATATGTGGGTTGAAATGGCATTACTATTATACTCCCTCCGGTCCATAATATAATAAACGAACTGGTCAAAGTTTTTGGTCAAGAATATAAAAAACATGTATCAATTTTCACATATATTAAATGTTAATTTCCAACATTGCCCTTATTAATTATTGTCATTAATTATAGGCTATCAAATATTAATTAAAATTAGAAGGATGTTTTTGGAAATTTATATAAGTGTTAATTACAATTAACTCATTCCAATATATTTTCTTGATCTTTGTGTTTTAGGGTTTTGTTTCGTATATTGTGGATCGGAGGAAGTAAATTTTACGGTCTACGTGAACCGGGAAATGTGGGTTTCCAACTTAAAAACAAACACAAGCTTAGATTTTACATTATATATTGACTAGATAAGCAATCGAAAAATTACTTTAATATAATAAATGCAGTCTTTAGAAAACTGTATCACTTGAATTAGTTATAACTTTGAGGTTTATCTTTAATAATTTAATTAAATTTTCTTCTCTTAAACACTAAAATGTTTTTCTTTTGATTAAGGTTGAATTATTGCATGATTAATATTCCGGATTGTAATTACTAAACCACCAAGAATGTGATGGGAACGTTTCATGTTAGGATATATAATTTATACTATTTGGTTATCACTTTCAGCTTTTTATTTTGGGGTGTGGGTGGAGCAGTTTCTTTCTGACTTGCAAGCACGTGAAATGATTTCAACTGTGTTTTTCAAACATGGTTTTCAAATATCTATCCACAAAACATAAATTAGTCCCATTTTTTAACCCCTTATCTACTTTCTATTTTAAGTGCACCGTATTTATTTCTGGGAACATAGATAGTAATTTTCTCTTTTGGTAAAACTTATTGTCAATATTGTTGCTTCCTTGTGCAGAATTGTTTCGTTGTCTTTACCTTTAATTTCAAAACATCGCTCATTAACAGCCTATACGCACAACGTGAAAATACAACAAAATGCTGACACAAAATACATTGAAATAAACTAATTATAATTAATATTTATATAAATATATAAAAATATTCTTCTAATCTTAATTAATATTCCACTTGTATGAAAAGTTGATACTATCTCATAAATATAAATCCTATAATAAATGATGATAAAGTTGAAATTAACATTTAACATGTATCAAAATTGATGTATATTTCTTATATTTTGAAAGAAAAAAAAAATACTCATTTATCATTTATTTCTTATAATAAAAACCAGAATAATACAGAATAGATCTGTTAGAAGATGAGTCAAGGGTCAGTTTTCCAATTTTTAAATTTTCGGAAACACAAAATTTAATGAATACGCTTTCGTTTACAAAAGATAACAAGTTGCCAAAATTATTAATTGTGATATGAATCTATATCAATTTATGATCTTTCACCGACTTTGTTCTTTGGAACCAAGCATTTCTTGGGGAAGTTGTTTTCCATGATTTGCCTGTTTAAGTATATGAACAAGTTGCATACCATGTCATTTTCTTAATTACAGCCACGAGTGTGACACCATCTTACGTTTCGAAGGTTATTAATATGGCAATTTAGCTAAGATATGGCAAGAGAGTGTGTACAGGTCACGGATATTTTTGTGTGGGAGGTCTCAGACTCGAATCCTGATAAAAAATAAATTCCTTAAGAATGAGTCTGTATCCATGTCGTTCCAGATCTTGAAGTGATAACTCACTCGTCCTTATTTTATAATAAAAAAATATATATATGACAATTTTGTTAAGATGGTGTTTGTCTCTACCCTCTCTTTTTTTTACAGAGTGTTTGTCTCTACCATATTATTACATGTGTGTCAATACATTATAGTTTCAATACATTAAAAGTGAAAATATAATCAAGAAATCTTGGCAACACATTTTTCCAAGACACTCTCTTAAAAAAAAGGATGAAAATGGAAGAGTATGAGATATGATCCAGCAAAAAAAAATTATGTGGATTTCTTGATTTAGCTTCTTACTTATATGGGAATAGGATATAATCCATTAATTAATATCTAAAAAAAGGTATATATAAAGTTTATTTTCCATTAATGTGGACACTTACTGTTGGCGCGCCGTGCCGTAATGCTATTTTCTATAATTCTTTACAGGGTAACACGGCATTGAGTTTCATAATAACAATACTTGATTTTGATATTTCTTATTAGTTTAATTTTGATATATTATTAATATAATGTCATATATTAACCATTCACAAATTATTTATTTATTTTTTTGATAAGAACCATTCACAAACTATTTTACGTGTAACTTTTAAGATAATTATAATAAAAATCAAATATTTTTAATCAAGTGACAATTTATTATTATTTAATTGTGTAAAAAAAGTTATACCGACAATACATATCAATTAAATATATTTTTTTAATCATGTAAACATAGTTAAATATACAATATAATTATTAAAATAAATATCCTTATGTACTACTACTATAGTTATTTAAAATCTTATATTATTTTTTAATTAAAAAAATGATAGGTGATCAAGACTCTAGTTGGGCTGTATGTCTGTGTTGCCGGATATTGCACTTTTTTTTTTGTTGATTTTAAAAAAGTTTAGATGAGTAGGATTCCGGGGCTCATCAGGGTCAGGGCGTGTCTCATGAGTCAAAAATCACTTACAGAGGTACTTAAAGATTACCTATCAACGATGTCCTCACATCGATAATGGAATTCAAATTCACGACCTTATGAGTTATGAGTCTTATATTTACCAATTGGACCAATCTTCATTGATTGTTGGATATTGCACTTGCTCCTCCATAAAATTGTTTGGTACTTTGGTATATCAGATCATAATTGTACATTTACAACATTAAAAGGATTCAAACTATTTTATGTCTAACTACTAACTAGGGCCCAGATTCTATATATGGTGCATTTTGAAAACTATCTACCAGTTAGGCAAAACGAGATTTGTATTCTAATAATTATTTTGAGTGAAAGACAAATTTTTAAACAAAAATAATCAGATGGATACATTCTAGCATTTGTATGTACAAATCAATTAATATACACCTCATCACAGCTTTCATTAATCATATTTCCGTATACTTATCATTCTATTATTATATTATTAATAATTAATTAATAAAATAATAGATGTACCTGTTTAATGAATGGATCTTGCATGCACATACAATGCTTATTGGTGTAACTAATCAAATACTCATAAACAATAAAACAACAATTTAAATAGGCATTAAAGACTTTAATAAAAAAAAATTAAAGTTTATCAATAGAGTGTTGGTCAAGTGGAAGCAACTTGCCCCCATAAGGAGAAGGACCTAGGAAACCCTAGTTCGAATCCTTGTAGAGTCACACCCACTGGGAGGCGGAGAACCACAAACCAGAGATTAGTCTCAAAACGGGCTCGAAGGGCCTAAGCTGTGGGTATACTCTGGTGGACCTATTCGATCCAAATATCTAATCAGGGTGGATTCTGAACAAAAAAAAATTAAAATTATTTTAATTTTTTGATTGGTTGTGTCCAATGAGTACATGCTCATACAAGATTTATTTCCTGATGATAACTATCAAAGACCCTGAGGACTCCCCTAGTTTTAACAAGTTTTAATCACAAGTAGAGGGTTATTGTTTTGTTTGTCTAAAGAATTTTATATATCTAAAAATAGGATTGCTTACAAATTTGTATATATATTTTTAGAATGTTAGTGAGGCCATTGTCTAAGGAACTAAGAAATGAAATCTTGTATGAGAAAATGATGTATTTAATACATTGAAAAGTGTTACACTGAGTTTTTCAATACAAAAATTCATTTTATTGATAACTTAACCAATGTTTTTAGTACACTCGTTAGCAAAACTTTTATTTAAATCGAACTAAGAGTGTGTTTGGGAAAGCTGGAAAAAAAGATTATGCTGATAATCTGTTTTCAAATAATCGATTATTGTGAAAATCGATTATAATCAAAATCTGTTTTTGTTTGGGTATGTTTGCTGATAAGCGATTTTAAGATAATCTATTTCGTTTGGGTGGTACAAAATAATCACTTTTACATAATAAATTACGAAAAAGGATATGAAGTTATTTGTTTATAATATTTGGTGGAAAAGTGAATATTATTTTTTTTTTTAACATTAGAATTTTTATAGGTGTTAACTTTAAAATCTATGAATTGAAGGTTAAATTTTTTATTATTAATTAATGATTTCAATTTATATAAAAATATTTAGTTATAAAAAAAATTACATTTTTAAACACAGAGTAAAAACCGAGCACTCAAAGTTCGATCCCTTTAACTTGCCTCTTTCATTTTATTTTCATTATCCTCTAGAAACTTCTTTTTGGGTCCCTTTCATTCTGAACCTCTTGGTCCCTTTCACTCATCTCCCTAGACTCTCCCTTCCCGTGTCTCTGTGAGAGAAGCACTCAGCTCCCTCGATCAGCGACCCCAGGAGGAGGCCGCCTTGCTGCCGGCGATGCATGAACGGAGAATGCAAGGCCTCCTTGTTGTCGAAGGAGCATGAACGTGACGACGGAGTTTCCAAGCACAACAGCAGGATGGGTTTTGGATCTGCTGGATCTTGGATCTCCTTCGTTCTCCATTTTTGGATTTGCTCTCTTCTTGGTATTTATATTTTTTCCATTTTTTTTTTTGAATATCCATTTTATGATTTATGGTTCTGAAGTTTTGAATATCCATTTTTGTGACATTGATGAGTTTTGATGAATAAAGGTGGATACGTGAAGGACCATTGAGGGGCAGAGGAGGTTATTAAGGAGAAAGCAGTCAACAAGCATAAATAATTTAATCAAACCGTTGGAGGTATGAGCTTATCACAAAACAGCTTAAATTGGTGAAAAACAGTTTTTTTATGATATAATATTTTTACCCAAACACAATGATTATTTGACAAAACAGCTTAATGATGTAAAAACAACTGATTGAGAAAGAAATAATCTTTTCCAAACATGCTCTAAATGGCCTTCATACTGTGGAGTGGTTCGAGAGATAGATAAGCCTTTGGGGGTTGACAATTTGGGCCAGTAGTGTGTTATTGTTTTCTATGTCGGTTCACAATGGGTAAGCATTGCGGCCCAGCCTCGAATTACATGGACGCTAGACCCACCTTGAAATATCAATGCGTGAATTTTAAGATGATCAGATGTTGGGTTTGTAAAATAGATTTTTGGACCAAATATCATTTTGCCGTTCTGGTGTCGTTGGTTGGCACTTGGTTTGGCTACCAATCTGTACCCCTCCATCGATCTTGTTATAGGAAAGTCCATATCTTTTAGAGATGGTAAACCACGGGTCAGCCCGCCACATCATTGACCCATTTTAGTTAAGCGGGTTGAACCTCTCAACCCACCTCGTTTAGCGATGGGTTGACGAGTTGGCCGCCAAAGATTATCAATATTTAAAAAATTATATAATTTTTTTTTAATTTTTTTTTATTAATATACAAATATCATCTAAAATATCACAAAATATTAATAATTACTTTTAGATAGTAGAATAACTAATATATAAATATATTAGTGAATGGAATGAACTATATTCAAATATATATAGTTTTAATGAGTAATTGTAAATTAAAGTATATAAATATATATACAAATAATAATTGAATGTGATGAACTAACTAACTAAAAAATATTTATAGCATAAAAAAATAGATTTTTTTTCAAAAAAAGAAAAGAAAAACGGGTTGGCCCGCCCAGCCACCAATCCGTTTTCTTGGTGGGTTAGGCGGGACGGGTCAAAACGGGTTGGTGGGTTGAGAACCTCAACCAAACCCATTAAAAATGACGGGTTAAACGGGTTGGTCCGTTAGATCCAACCCATTTTACCATCTCTAATATCTTATCTTCACCTTTTCTTTATTTCCCTTAATTTAAAATTTTATACTAATAACTTCAAATTGATAACTAGCTAGGGAAAAAATTAGAAATTTCTAAATTCTAACAAAGGAAATGTGGAGGCCCAACTATTAACTTTATTCGGGGCTCCAATTTAGGTATCCAGGAAACCTGAGCCATGTGGAAAGATAAATCAAGGAACACAGTTTTTAGGTGATTCAACACTGTATAGGATCTTCAGTCAAAAAAAAAACACTGCATAGGATTTTTTTTTTTTTTGGTGAATCACTGCATAGGATATTTATTCGATCTAGTTCTCTGCCCTTGCATTCGACATTAACTACCAACATGTGATTCATGCTTACACACTCACTGCCTGGACTAAAAGGGATGGGATGGTGAACCCAACATATGAATACCGTTATTGTTTATACATCTCATAATTACATTAATGCAAAATGTCTAATTTATAACATTATTTAATTATTATGCCAACATGATTAGGTGCTGCAATTATAGTTGCTTTCGGCTCATGAGAAATGTTTCTGCAACCTCCATTTGATAAAGAAAAGGGGCAAGATTAACAAACATTTTTCTATTTTAATTTGATTTACATTGGATCCACGTCAGGTAGCTAGATATATACCTACAATTTCAATATCTGAATGCATATATGATGCGAGCCGTAAATTGAGCTGGGAAAAAGTACAACTAAATTGACAAAAACTCCTGCTACCTGCTACCACGCTCTTATGGAAAAGTCAACGGATTAGTAAATTCATTAAATTGTGAAAACGATTTGGCGACTTATTGCAACAAAATTCTAACGTGTTGCCTTAAAAAATTCAAATATTATTATATATTTGGTTTTTGATATATTTATTACGTCAAATATTTTAATAATGTATTAACGTATGATTCAATGCAATTGTAAAAATATATTAAAATTAAGTTTTTTATTAAAGTAAAAGGCAGTCAATATGTGTCGGACTACTTGCCTTTTTAACTCTGTAACGTGATGTGACGGGTAAGGTAGTGAATGAAAGGAGTAAAGATCATTTCCCATCCATTTTTTAGAGAGATAAATATAAAGAGTTTTTAATTATTTAACTTTTTTCTAAATAATAAAAAAAATTTGAAACACAAATCTCATTATGTCTATCTCTTCTAAATAAATTAAATAGAAGGGGGAAAAAATGGAGTGTATGTTTACTCGAACTAAAGCCACCGCCAGACATGGGGATATTCATCCATTCATGAGATGGTGGACGAAGTACGAACAATGAACGCAACACATAGCACATACCATGTTTGAACACAAATTTTGAATATTATATTTGATATCGTAATACGATATCGTATATGTTTATTTTTATTTTTTATTTTTTTTTTTATTTTTTTTATATACACGTTTTTTAAAAATATACACAAAAAACAAAAAAAAATCATAAGATGTTCCTATTTTATGTAAAAAATCATTTCTGTTTCCCGACGAGGACAAGCGTTGGCCAAATAAAAAGATTTTTTTTAGGTTAAAGTAATATTTTGATTCATACACGTGACATGAATTCTCGATTTGGTCTCTATACATAAAAAATTATTAAAATAGTCCATATACATACAGAAAGTCTTCATTTGGTACCTATACATTACCCGTTTGGTCCCTATACGAGCAAAAAATTATCAAATCAGTCCCTAAAATTTTATACGGCAGGGACCAAATGGAGACTTTTTGTACGTATAGGGACCATTTTAATAATTTTTTATGTATATGGATCAAACCGAAAATTCGTGTCACGTATAGGGATCAAAATATTACTTTAACTTTTTTTTATTAAATCAGGAGCTAGAAGACTAAACAAATAAAAAGAATATAGTTTTGCTATTCACCCATCCTTTTTAGCATATTATCTACCCTTGATGATTTATTTATAAATTAGAAAATATCTATATTTTTCAATTTAGATAAAATATAAATAAGATTTAACTATAAAATATTCAAAATTATGAAATAGGTATGAATAATTAAAATTATAAATATATATATATAATTTATTTATATTAATTTTATAAAATATAATTTAAAAGGATTTTCCAAAAGAATTTTGAGTTATTTTTTTGACTATTTTTTTTTATTTTGCTAACAACAATGACTAAAAAGTTAAAAAAGTAAATTTTGAATTGAAAAATATTGTCCAAACCATCACTTCTCAAGGAGTTTCCGGCATGCTTCCCTTGTTAGGTACTTGAGAATTAGAGGGTCGATACTTGAATAAGATGTCCGAATCTGGACAAGATAGAGGCGGAAGGACTCCCAATCTATCCCCAAGTTTGTAATTTTCTCAATATATCAATTTATATATTTAGGTAACTTACAACCCAACTTCTATTACAATTAAATTAATTATGATATTCTCCGATGTGAAATTAACCTCCACATAGTAAATATAACATCCCTTAATAGACTAAAATTGACACTAAAATAAAATACCAATACTAAATAAACACATAAAAACTTGTATAAATCATTTTTATAATATTTTTGAAATTATTTTAAAATTTTCTGTTTTACCAATTTATAATGTCTAAATCAGTATACATATATCTGGAGTGATCTATTACTTAGTCCAAATATCTTATTATGAAAATGACTCACCACCTTGGGCATAAAGTAGTCGTGTATCATTTGACTCTGTCTAGCAATGAAAATTTGACTAATCAGTTTTTCTAAACGATAATTATGTTTACATTAATATTCACAAGAAGAGTTCACTTATAAATTTTTGGTTAAAGTAATATTTTGGTCCTTATATGTGATATTGATTTTCAATTTGGTCCCTATACGTAAAAAGTTATCAATTTGATTCTTATACATGTCACTGATTTTCAATTTGGTCCTCACCGCTAATTGGTCCCTATATAAGATGAACAAATTGCAAATTATTGTCACATGAAAGGACCAATTCAACAAAAAGAAATTGAAATCGGTCCCTACATGTGACAATTATTTTCAATTTGGTCCCTACATGTGACAATAATTTGTAATTTGGTCCTCTTATATAGGGACCAATTAGCGGTGAGAACCAAATTGAAAACCAGTGACACGTATAGGGACCAAATTGATAACTTTTTACGTATAGGGATCAAATTAAAAATCAATATCACGTATAGAGATCAAAAGATTGATTTAACCTAAATTTTTCCATATCATTAGGTATGAACCTAAACATTATTCCGGTATTGTGATCCCTCGTGCGTTTTTCTCAAAGCTTGAATTTGTAAGATTGCTGTAACCACGTTTGTTTACACTTTACAGTTCAATCCCAATATTTAAATATTTGTTGGGTGAGGTACCTATTGGATAATAAAATAATAAGATAAATGTTAACCAATGTTTATGACTATTATTAATTACAAAAAGAAAAGGTAATCGATGAATATTGAATAACACTATAGCAATTGTTGACTGAACAAATGTGAAATTGCCCCACTGGTATGTTCTCAAAGCTTCATCTATCAGTACCTTTGTTTGTGTTGTGTATATCCATCCATCATCTATAGCCATATATCTGTTTCATCTCTTACAAGATGATCAAACAACTTTTTCTTCTCTCAACATTTCTCCTCCTTTTCAATTCAATATCTTCCACCGATTTCATCTTCAATGGCTTCAACTCCTCTCATGTGTTGCTCTTTGGCAATGCCACCATTGATTCTCGAGTTCTCACCCTCACCCATCACCAATCTTTCTCAGTTGGTCGTGCTCTCTACCCCAAAAAGATCCCCACCAAGCAACCAAACTTTTCTTACATATACCCTTTCTCCACTTCTTTCATCTTTGCTATGGCACCCTTTGAAGACACTCTTCCTGGCCATGGCTTAGTTTTCATCTTCACACCTGTCACAGGCTTAAGAGGTACAAGTTCTGCTCAACATCTTGGTCTTTTTAACCTTACCAACAATGGAAATGCTAGCAACCATGTGTTTGGTGTTGAGTTCGATGTGTTCATGAACCAAGAGTTTGAAGACATAAATGCCAACCATGTTGGGATTGACATAAACTCTCTCAAGTCTTATGTTTCACATGATGCTGGTTATTGGCCAGATGATAGGGAAAGCAATGATGACAAGTCTTTCAAAGAGTTGAAGCTTAACAATGGAGAAAATTACCAAGTTTGGATTGACTATGAAGATTCTTTGATTAATGTTACTATGGCACCTGTGGGTATGAAAAGGCCTATTAGGCCATTATTGAATATTTCTCTTGATTTATCTCTTGTTTTTGAGGATGAAATGTTTGTAGGGTTTACTAGTGCCACAGGGCAATTAGTTCAAAGTCACAAGATTTTGGCTTGGAGTTTTAGCAACACAAATTTTTCATTAAGTGAAGAACTCATTACTACTGGGTTACCCTCTTTTGTTCTTCCAAAAGATTCAATTTTTAAGTCCAACGGGTTTGCTGCAGGGTTTTCAGTAGGAATTTTCTTTATTATTTGTCTCTTTGTTTTGTTGGCATTGTTTCTGATCCAGAGGAAGAGAAGGAGGGAAAGAGAGAGAGGGGAAATGGAAGATTGGGAATTAGAGTATTGGCCACACAGAATGACATATGATGAAATAGAGGCAGCAACAAAGGGGTTTTCTGAGGAAAATGTGATTGGTGTTGGTGGGAATGGGAAAGTCTACAAGGGTGTTTTAAGAGGAGGTGCAGAGATTGCTGTGAAGCGCATTTCTCACGAAAATGATGGTATGCGAGAATTTCTAGCAGAAATTTCAAGTCTTGGAAGATTAAAGCAAAGGAATTTGGTGGGGTTGAGAGGCTGGTGCAAGAAAGATCAAGGTACTTTCTTATTAGTTTATGACTATATGGAAAATGGGAGCTTGGACAAGTGGGTGTTTGGTTGTGATGAGAACAAGATGTTAAACTATCAAGAAAGAATTAGGATTATAAAAGATGTGGCTTTTGCTGTCTTATACTTGCATGAGGGGTGGGAATCCAAAGTGGTGCATAGGGACATCAAGGCCAGCAATGTGTTACTTGATAAGGATATGAATGGAAAGCTTGGAGATTTTGGGTTAGCCAGAATGCACAGCCATAGTCAAGTTGCTAGCACCACAAAATTGATTGGAACAGTGGGTTACATGGCTCCTGAAGTCATTAAGACTGGACAAGCTTCAACTAAGACAGATGTTTACATGTTTGGCATCTTGATTTTAGAGGTCATGTGTGGAAGGAGACCTCTAGAAGAAGGTAAGCCACCTTTGGTGGAGTGGGTGTGGCAACTAATGGTACAAGGGCAAATAGTGAATGCTCTTGATGAAAGGGTAAGGGCTAATGGAGGGTTCAATGTGCAAGAAGTGGAGAGGGTACTTCACTTGGGTTTGTTGTGTGCCTACCCGGAACCACAAGCCAGGCCAACAATGAGACAAGTGGTGAACATTTTAGAGGGGAAGACCGAGGGAGAGGAGTCAGAAATTGAGAACATGGATACTTATTTGCTCCAACAGTTGAAATCAAGGGATATATTGTCTGAGTATACACAATATTTTAGCTATGCATCACACCCAACTTTTGAAGATATTCGTCATTCTTCCTCAATGTCACTCACTTGGTCTGGATCTATAGTTGAAGGTAGGTGAATCTGTGGCATCACTGGCATGAATGAAAAAATTGGATTCATTTTCTGGAGCACAAGGGGGTGATGCATTGAAAGCGACTAGAGCCTGTGTGGTCTAAGAGCATGTATTATCTATTATGCAAAAACGGCAAAGGAGATTCCTGCTTTATTATTATTATTATTATTATTTTTTGGCTTCTTGAAATTCATTTATCATCTTATCAGATTGGTTTGTAGAAGAGAATTATTTTACACTGTAAAGTTGAAATTTTTAGTTGTGATTGTACAGCATATACTATGTAGCATGAATGGTAATAATGAAGGATTTCAATGCTAATACCCACATATGATTTTGATCTGATATGTTTGTTTCCTTCTAATGTATAAGTTTCTACTTTGACACAATTCTAGGCCGAACTCAATCTTGCTTTTATAATTAAAGGACACTATTATAGAAGGAATCTGCTTATTGATTTTCCAAATGCCAATATGCCATCATGAGCAACCCTTTAGTTTTTTTTTTTAACGTAAGAAAGCAAATTAAGCAGAGTGATTTTATGATATCATATGATTGTCGTTAGGTGGAAAATTTGGCAGGAATCAGCACCTAAAGCAAAGAAATAGAGTGAGACCACTCAACTTGGTATTTGGGTTGGCATTTTCACTTGTAAGTTGAGAACTCAAATCAGAAGAGTAGACTGATTTTACAATGAGCTGGTGTTACATGCATGATCTTTGACTTGCCATACTGTAAAGTATATATAAATAAATAAAACAGTACCCTGCCAGCTGGTGCAGCATTGATTCTGCGGCTTTAGCCGACCTGCAAACAATTTGCTTCTTTATCCGTTTTCTAAGGAAACATTCTCCTTATATTGATCAAAGATTGCTCTCCAATGTTTTCTTGGCCCACTGTATCACCGAGCACATGGCAAAACCATGAGAGTTAAATAATGAGAGAATATAAGTAAGTAATAAGAGAGAATCTTGATTTAATTTCCTATTTTTTTTTATTTAATAGTGCAGCATACTTCTAGTTTTGTGTGTTGGTTTACCAAATTATCCACCCTTAATGGCCCTGTAACCATCAGTCTCTTAAGTGGGACATTATTGGGTGCGTTTGAGTAAACAATTTAATTAAGAGCTTATCACATAAGATCTTATTACATGAGAGATTATGCCATAAGCGCTTGAAGAAAGAAAAAGAAAGAAAGGGACATAAGAGGATTCGAATAGTGAAAAACATGGAGAGGGTGTTTAGTGCATAAGCTCTTATGATAATTCCATAAGCTTCTCCCAGTGACTTATGAAAATAAGTCAAAAACTCCTTATGGGATGTCATAAGTTATTTTTATAAGCTCTGTCAAACACATTGCATAAGAGCTTATGTCATCAGATAAGTCAAAAAGAGCTTAAATAAGCTCTTCCAAACGTCACCATTATCGGACTATAATTCTCTAGTTCACATGGGTAATGTATGTTCTAGTAATACTACTTCGATAGTTCTTGTCAAAGATTGCGACAGTGGCTGAATTTAAATCATTTTATCTTTATCCATTTGGGTTTTTATTATTAATTTATTATTTAATTTTATTAAGGATAATACGGCATGCCTTTTGACCATTGTTGTAGCTCACCATATGTATTCTTTGTCTCCTTATCCATACCTAGTTACTGACTATGGTACACAACTGTCATTGTTCACACATATTTCATTTCATGTATACTCTTTCTAATCAAATATAGGTATAGTCATTGATGCTTTGGTACTTGGTAGTTTGTTCGCAATTTACAGTATTAATCTGTACTGTTCTTGTCGAGATCCGACTTGCCGAAATCTCGCCGTAGAACGTCAAATCTAAGAGTGAACGATGTGGGTTGTTTTAGGTTATGGCTTGACAGAATATTGTATTCCGGTCCTACGTATCCCAATGGGAATCAAAATCAGACGTAGTTCTAGGTTCAACCCTTGGCCGTAGTGATCTCGATCCCTTAATCTTGTATCTGATGAATACCGGCGAGCAATGACTCTTCAATAGTCTCTTGGTCGAGCTAGTTTCTCTAATACGCTTAAGGGAGAGTCACCGGGGTTCGTGAAAAAGTGAGTCCCTCTCTTGGGGTTGTCCTCCTTTTATATTAGGATCCCCATATCTTTAAGAGATATGGATATATTTTCTTTTATCTCTTAAATCTTATGATATGTGATTTCCTTAATTTAAGGGATGTTATCTCTTTTAACCGGATAAGGTTATGTGAGATAATATCCGGATTGAGGATGATATCTTAAATTGATCTCCTAACCGTATAAGGTTATTTGAGATAATATCAGGATTATTATCAATATCTTATCTTTAATATTTGGGTTGGATCGGGTATCCAAGCTCGGTGGTCGGGTTTTACTCCTCAGCCAGTACACAAGCCCCCTAAGCTTTGAGCTAGTAAAGCGTGGAAGCATTCATGACATTAGTCGAGCTTAGGAACTTGGTTTCTTTGGTCTTTCGAGTTGGCGAGGTAATTGGCCGAGCTTCATACTTCGGTATCCTCCAACTCGGTGAACAGCTCGGGCGATCGATTTTGATGCTTCGAGCTACCGAGCTTCTACACCTTGGCTCATACACAAGTCCCCCCAAGCTTTGAGCTGATTGCGTGAAATCTTTTTTCGAAGGAGCCGAGCCTAGCCTAGCCTAGCCGAGGTAGAGGTAATCACCTGAGTTTCGTATCGAAGCCATACCTTCTCGGTTCCCGAGATGGAAAAGAGACGTTGCTATTTGTGATTACGGCAGAGTTGACTTGTGACGCGTGGCTTTTATGGCATCATTTCCGAGACCTGCGCTGTAGCTGCGTGCTCATATTTTTCCTTGTTGACAGCGCATATTCCGACGTCTCTGCCACGTGTTTCCTTTCTATTAGTGCGCCGAATTTGCGCAGACTTGAAGGGACGTTTCTCTTCTCTCGCACGCCAACAACCATCATCAATTTGCCAAAAGGAACGTTCCATTTCTTTGCGCTTTTTCTATAAATTGAGCGAGCCCCCTTGCGCAGGGTCTTACCTTCCTTGAGCCCTAGATTTTCTTCTCTCTCGAGTCCTTTTTAGTCCAAGCTCTCACATTCCCTTCCTATTCGAGGTACGTCCTTCTCATCTCTTTTACATTTCCTTAGATCTTTTTATTTTTTCCAGTTTGATTTCTGATTTTTTCATCCATAGAGACTTCATTTGAGGCATCCCAGAATGCTTCTTTTGGGGTTCAGATCATAGATCCCGAAATCAATCGGATTGGGGGCTCTCCTTATCACTCCCCCTCTCCTTCTCATGGTGATAGAGCCTACAAGGGATCTTCCCCCTCTTCTGACGGGAGTAGCTCTGCTACTTCTGACGCCATTGTTGCCCCCAAGCACCGCAAGCGTGTTTCTAGGATGCCCAGGGTTCCCTACCCGGATATTACCATTCCTGGGTATTTCTGGGTAAAACCCGATGTTGCTGCATTTTATTCTAATTTCAGGGACTTTGATTCCCTCGAAGCCATAAAAAACAAGGTTGCTACTAAACGAGGCACTGTAGAGTGCCTTCCTTGTACAGAAGATGATCATGTTTTTCTTTGCCCCCCCTCAGATGAGCCACACTTTACATATGTATACAAGACCTTTTTTGAACAAATTGGAGTTTCCATTCCCTTCACCCCGTTCGAATGCGAAGTCTTGCGAGTTATGAACGTTGCTCCTACCCAGCTTCACCCGAATAGTTGGGCATTTCTGAGAGCCTTCCAAATTTTGTGTGGCTAGATAGGGATAGAGGCTACTGCTCCTAAGTTTCTTTACTTCTACCGAGTTGGCTGGATCTCTGAGTGGGATTAAGCAGAGGGGGATCATCGGGCTCTATAAGAGCTTGTATAAGTTTTTTAAGTCGGATTTCTTCAAAGTCCGACCTCTAGAGGGTAATGAGGCCTTCTTTTTTGACTCGGCTGGAAACCCTAGATTTCCCTTACACTGGCAACCACACCCTTCCAAATTTTCTAGCTATGACCTCGGCTCTATGACCTCTCAAGAGCGAGCCGATGTCGAGGTCCTGAGACTGTATCCTCGGCCATTGCCTTGTGGAAGACTTTTAAAGCTTACTGCCTCTTCCACTCGGCAAGCTAATTTTGAACGTAAGTAGATTTTTGTTGACAGTGTTAATTTATCATGTAACATGCTTATTGTATTTGACCGATTTCCTTCTTGTAGTGATAATGGGGAAATTCAACTACAAGGCCCTGACGAAGAAGTCGGCTACTCAAGTTGTTGGCGGATCAGCTATAGCTTCAAATGTCAAGGGGAAGAAAAAGAAAGTTGATGAAGCTTCTGACCTGAACACTCGCCCTCCTAAAAGGACTTGGGAAGACATGCTGTCCGAGGTCCCGATTAGAAGTCCCCCCCCCCCCGGCCGCCGCCGCTAATGATCGAAGAAACTCCTGTTGCTGAGAAGAGGTTGGGCAATGCTCCCATGGTGACCGATCCTACTTCGGACACCAAATGGTACAATGGACACTGCAACCCAGGAATCAGCTCGCTTGGGGGAATGAGTTCGACCCTGCTAGCCTGATTGACGGCCAAGTGCTGAAACCTTCTGATGCTCGGCTCTTGCTGGACCAAGGGCCTGATGCGAGTATGGAGGCGGCCGCTGCCTATGCTCTCTGAATCGCCTCAATTACTCGCTTCTGGAGTCATCAGATTACCGATAATGTCAAGAAAATGGAGGTGATGAGGGCCGATGGGGCTCATGCCTTGAGGGTGAGGGACGAGCTGGCTCAGGCTGTGGCCAAGTATGAGGAGCAAGCTCGGGTCATCGGTCAGCTGAAGGCCCAAAAGACTGAGCTGGAAAAAGACAAGACCGTTCTTCTGGCTGAGCTGGATCTAGAAAAAGCCGAGCGGCTGAATCTTCATAAGGTCGCAGAGGGACTTCAAGCCGAGAAGGAGGCCAATCTGGAGCTGCGAAAGTCGCTAGAGGCCGAGAAGGAGGTCGCTCTCAGGATTCGGTCTGATCTGGCTGAAGCCAAGGCTGCCATTTTGAAGGAGCACGTTAATGGATTCACCCGAGCCGTGAAGCAGCTTCAGCGTTTCAACCCAAATGCTGACTTCTCCCATGCTGATGTGGACAAGGATTTTAACAGAGATGGAATTCTAGTTCCGTTTTCCGAGCTGGAGGATGAGGCAGAGGCAGCTCAAGAAGAGGAGGCCGAAGGAGGAGCGATCGAAGAGGAAGCCGATGGTGAATGGGGAATGGGCTTACCCGGCCAATCTTCTCCTATTCCTCCAAGTGTCAAGGGCCACGACGAGAACATGGAATGGAGCTCTTCTCCTAGAGAACGTGCTGTGTTGGCGAACTTCTGACAGGGCTCACACCTATTAGTCCAAGTAGCACAATCCAGTCTCATGGTTGGCCAGTAAAATCCTGCTCGCAGGACCCGAGCTGCCAGAGATCGGCCACCTGAATGCATTCCACAGATTCCTCGGTGCATCTCATCCATTACGTACTCGGACTGCTCCTTTGCTAGGCACTTTAGTAATGGCATGGAGAATCCTCTTCTGTACAACTCGCCGTCTCGGATGGTGTGATGGCAAGATTTTAGACGAATTCGCCTCGCCTCCTTAGGGTCACTGGGCAATTTGTCTGAGGCTAAATATTCCCAAATCGGTGTCATCCAGCCACGATCATAGTGCTCGGTCATTATTACTTCGGCACTTTTTATGCTCGATTCGAGAAGGTTTTCCTGAATGAAAGTTCTTAGCTGGCTAGCTTTATTGGTGCTAGCCAACTTGGACAACAGATCTGCCCTAGAATTTTCTTCCCCAGGTATATGCTCAATAGTGAAATTATCAAATTCAAAAACTAGGCTATTAACCTTGCAGAGATATCTGGTCAGTTGGGGGTCCTTTGTTTGATAACTACCCGAGACTTGTCCTGTTACAAGCTGTGAGTCACTTCGGCATTTTAATTCTTGGACCCCAACTTCTTTAGCTAGCATCAGTCCTGCAATAAGGGCTTCATATTATGCTTGGTTGTTTGAAGCAGTAAACCCAAACTTTAAAGATTGTTCCAGGATTAGGTCATCAGGCCCTTCGAGAATTATTCCAACCCGACTTCCCTTCAAGTTAGATGATCCGTCAACATATAGGAGCCAGATGAAGGATTCCGACCTCGGCTTAGAAGAGAGCTCGGCAATGAAGTTGGAGAGGCATTGTGCTTTCATCGGCCCCCTCGGCTCATATTGCAAAACGAATTCCGACAATTCTACTGACCAAGCTATCATTCGTCCGGCTAGATCGGGTTTCCTGAGCACCTGCTTTATTGGATGATCAGTTTTGACTATAACTTGGTGCGACTGGAAATAAGGTCGTAACCTCCAAGCTGCCATAACTAAGACGAGGGCTAGTTTTTCAATTACTTGAAATCGTGTTTTTGCATCTTTCAGGATTCTACTCACATAATACATCGACATCTATTGCTCTTCCTCTTCCTGGATGATTACTGCACTGATTGCATAATCGTTGACAGATAGGTACAAGGTACAGATATTTGCCGAGCTAAGGCCGAAGGAGGATTGGGGGAGAGGCTAGGAAGAGTTTCAGATCTTCAAAGGCTTCCTAACACTCTTCAGTCCAGATGAACTCTTTTGGTTTTTTCAAAAGCTGGAAGAAGGGTCTTGCCTTTTCTGCGGACTTCAGGAGGAAGCGGGATAAGGAAGCTAATCGGCCGGCTAACCTCTGAATTTCCTTCACATTCCGAGGACTCCACGTTTCCATAACAACCTTGCATTTATCCGGATTAGCTTCAATCCCCCTGTGTGTTAGCATATATCCTAAGAACTTTCCTCCTTGTACACCAAAAGAGCATTTTTCTAGATTTAACCTCATGTTGTATTTTCTGAGCTGGCTGAAAATTTCTTCGAGGTCGGCTGAGTGTTGCCTTAGGTCATCGGATTTTACCACCATATCATCAACATATACTTCCAAGTTCTTTCCGATTTGGTCAACGAAAACTTTGTCCATAAGCCTTTGATATGTTGCACCAGTATTTTTTAAGCTGAAAGGCATTACCCGATAGCAGTAGTTGGCCCCATCAGTCATAAATGCCGCTTTTTCTTCATCGGGTGGATACATCCTGATCTGGTTATAACCTGAGTATGCATCCAAAAAGGACAAAACTTTGTACCCTGAGGCCCCGTCCACCAGTCTGTCAATGTTGGGAAGAGGATAAGAATCATTTGGGCACGCCTTGTTGAGATCGGTTTTGTTGGTGCACATTCTCCATTTACTGTTGGCCTTTCTAACTAACACCACGTTGGCTAGCCAAGTAGTGTATTTCACCTCTCTGATGAAATTTGCTTTGACTAGTTTGGAAGTCTCCTCGACTACTGCTTGGCGCCTTTCTTCGTCAAGTTTCCTTTTTCTCTGAGCTACAGGCTTGGCTTCGGGACATATGGATAGCTTATGGCACATAAAATTGGGGTCTATACCAAGCATATCCGATGTCTTCCAAGCAAACAGATCGGCGTTCTTTCTAAAGATCGCTTGAATCCTTTGTGTGAGCAAGGGGTCGAGCTGGCTGCCGACTTGAGTGCATTTTTCAGCTTGGGCTCCCAACTAGAACCTTTCTAAAGACTCTGTTGGTTCGGCTCTGGACTCGTACATCTCCGTCCTTGGGTCAAGTTCAAACATGCTGACCGAGCTGGCTGAAGTTACCGAACTGACCGCGCTGACCACTTCTGCTTTATCATCCTTGGTATTCTTTGCGATATCCTGGTTCTGAGTAACCTTTAGGCTATCTACATAGCATTGCCTGGCTAGCCTTTGGTCAGCCCGGACTGCGACTATATCTCCGGACTCGGCTGAGAATTTCATTGTCAGGTGTGGGGTAGAGACAATCGCTCCGAGTTCATTCAAAGTCGGTCTTCCAATAAGGATATTGTATGACGTGCTGGCATCTACAATGACATACCTGACCGATACGGATTTGGAGAGTCTTCCTTCTCCAAACGTTCTTAAGAGGTCTATGTAACCTCGGGTTTTTACTTGCTCCCTGGCGAACCCTACTAGCTTGTCTTCCTGCTCTTTTATCAACTTTTCTGGAATTCCAAGTTTCTTGAAGGTCGCCAGGTATAGAATATCAGCCGAGCTCCCCTGGTCAATAAGTGTTCGTTTGATCGAGAAGTTGGCTAGTTCAACCGTTATCACCATTGGGTCATCTTGATTTGGATCCACCCCTCGAAAATCATCATCCGTGAAAGTTATTGGAGGTCTTGTCCTTGTAGGCTTTCCAGACACCGTGTTGACAGATCGGAGGGCTTTTACATGATGCCGCCGAGCTGAACTGGTCCTTCCTCCACCTGCAAATCCTCCTGAGATTGTATTGATGACCCATCTGACTCCTCCTTCTGAGTCTTCATTAAGAGCCCTTTGAATATTCAACCGATCTCCGCTCTGATTGTTTCCTTGCAGGTTTGCATCTCGGTTGCGGTTGTCATAACCGGGTCTCCGTCATCTTTGACCAGCTCGTCCGCCTCCATTATCATCTCGGGGAACGATACGGTCAAGATGACATGCCCGTACCAAGTCCTCAATTTTTTCTTGGGTTTCTCTACAGTCTTCAGTGGAGTGACCATAGTTTTGATGCCACATGCATTCTTTACTTCTGTCAGCATTGACCGACGTTTTGGACGGTCGAGGTAAGGTGAGTAACTCGGCGTTGCACACCTCTTGGAGAATGGTTGCACGAGATCGGTTTAACGGCGTATAAGACTGATACCTGGGTTGCCTCTCCGAGAATCCCCTTTCATTGGTCTTTTGGGCCCTTTGTGGATCAGTCCCCCCTATTTCTTTCTTTACTCGGAACCGAGTTCTTGTCTTCAAAACCTCTTTCTCTCCTTTTGAATTCTACCATCTCTTCCGAATTCATGAAACCTGTAGCTTTTTCCTGCAACTTTTCAAAATCTATCGGTGGTTTTCGGGATAAATACTCGAAGAATGGCCCCGGCTTCAGACCGCCCATGACGGTATGAAGGCAGAGTTCCAAGCTCATGTTGGGAATTAAGATTTGTTTGGCATTAAAACGAGACATATAATCTCTGAGTGATTCATTCCTTTCTTGTTTAAAATTCACCAGCGAGACCGAGTGCCTTTTATGCCTTCGACTTGCTGCGAATTGTGCGGTGAACTTTGTTACGAGCACATCAAAGGAATCAATTGACCGAGGTGGTAGATTCATAAGCCAGGTTAAGGCAGGGCCTTGCAAAGTGGTTGGAAAAACTTTGCACATGACGGCTTCTGAATCGGTCACCAAGTAAACAGAAGAAATAAAGGATTCTACGTGCTCGGTTGGGTCAGTGGTGCCATTGAATTTATCGATGTTACGGGCTTAAAATGTCTAGGCATGATTACCCCATCGATGTCATTCGTGAACAGCAACCTCGGCCGTCGGTCCGTTACCCTTTCTTTTTGGATAGTCCTTTCCGCGCGAGATTTAACTTCTGAAGCCTCTGGGGGAGGTTTGGTCTTGGATGGCCGATTAGTTTCCCGAGGAGAAGGTACGTTTGATGGATCCTTTTGGCTAGCGTCGGGCGAGGATTGCTCTTCCTCGGAAGGTGTCACCGATCTTTCTCTTTTCCGAGTTCTTAAAAGCCTTTGATTCTGCGCACGTATCTCCTCATTCTCCTTCCGCAGCTGCCTTAGCTGTGCCATAACCTCTCCCAGTCGTGGGTTATCTTCATTGACGGGAGGGGGAGGGTGATTGTCGTGGTTCTGGTTCGTGTTCGAGGCCTCATGATCTTCATGCTGTTCGCCCCTCCCTTGGGACCACTCCGCGTAGTCACCATCAAGCTTTCTTGTGGAACCGAGGAAAGTTTTTCCTCGGCCCCACGGTGGGCGCCAAATGTTCCTGCTGAGATCCGACTTGCCGGAATCTCGCCGTAGAACGTCAAACCAAGAGTGAACGATGGGGGTTGTTTTAGGTTATGGCTTGACAGAATATTGTATTCCGGTCCTACGTATCCCAATGGGAATCAAAGCCAGATGTAGTTCTAGGTTCAACCCTTGGTCGTAGTGATCTCGATCCCTTAATCTTGTATCTGATGAATACCAGTGAGCAAGGACTCTTCAATAGTCTCTTGGTCGAGCTAGTTTCTCTAATACGCTTAAGGGAGAGTCACCGGGGTTCGTGAAAAAGTGAGTCTCTCTCTTGGGATTCTCATCCTTTTATATTAGGATCCCCATATGTTTAAGAGATCTGGATATATTTCCTTTTATCTCTTAAATCTTCTGAGATGTGATTTCCTTAATTTAAGGGATATTATCTCTTTTAACCGGATAAAGTTATGTGAGATAATATCCGGATTGGTTAAGATGATATCTTAAATTGATCTCCTAACTGTATAAGGTTATTTGAGATAATATCAGGATTATTATCAATATCTTATCCTTAATATCTGGGTTGGATCGGGTATCCAAGTTCGGTGACCGGATTTTACTCCTCGGTCAGTACATGTACAAATAACACTAGCCACCAATTTTATTGAAAAAATACGTGTTTATTTAGATTCAAGTCACAATTGGAGTGCTAAATTTAGTTGAAGTTAGATTGATTTAATATCTTTTACACCGAGTTTTGACTTGATTTTTTTTTTTTACATGGTAATTAGGATCAATCAATAAAGTATGTGTATCCAGGCAAAAAAATAATAATAGTGTGTGCCCACGCGCATGGGGGTTGAATGTAAAGCTACACCACTTTGCTATCTTTGGATGAATGTAGTGGAGTGGTTAATAATATAATAGAGTGGTAAAAACGTATTAAACAATTGTTTTAGAATTCCTTGAGTAATGAAGTGAACCCAAGCCACTCTATTCCACTCAAACCCTCTAATTTTCATACCCTCCAAAGGGAGGGTTTGGGATCTCTCTCCATTTTATCTTTTCATTCCACTTCATCACTAACCACGTCACTACATCTCATTCCAAACTTTGAAACATAGCCTATCTTCTGTGTGTTCTGTTGGCTCATATTTATGCCAGGGATAGTGATATATAGGTTTTTCTCTTGCAAATGCTGGCAGTGATTAAGTTGATTAACTCTAGAATAAATAGCTTAATTAGTGTAGTTTTGGTTAAAATTTGATAGAACTTCAGAATTTTGCTTTATTAACTTGTACCAAGGAATTTAACTTGTTAACACGGTTAGATAAGATTATTTCTCCAAGGAATTGGTTTTCAACTAATTAAGAGAATTTGATATTGAAATTAGAATAATAAGTTTTCTGTAATCCAAAGGATGCTTTGTCCATGAGTCATATTCAATTGAAATAGAAACCCTACCCCCTTTTATCATTGTTTTTCCTCGATCTAAATTAAATTGCTTTAGAGTTAGTGCCTTTTTTAACATGCTTGTTTTTAATTCAGATGCAACTTAATTTATATGCTTGAGCTCTTTTAGATCCAAACTATCATTTTGTCCATATAGAATTGTTATTAAATTGGTACTTATTAAACCTAGTTATTTGATAACAATCCTCTTTTTTTGTTTATCATTTTATTACTTATTTGATCCGGCATACTTCCAGGAAAATAAACAATTAACATAATTTTAATTATTAAACAAGAGGATGAAAATTAGTACGTTCCTCCTGCATTCAATTTTAATGCTGCTGCAAATCTGCTGCTCATACGCATTCATGCACAATGTACCTTTTCAGTTTGCTATCGCCGTGAAATCCTTAGCATAACTTCCATCATCTGCCACACCAATTAGCCAAAGTTTCTCCAACTGGGAGGGGCTAGCTAAAAGAGAACACAACATTCCTATATATGCACATCCCATCAACCTTCTTTACCTTCCATTATTTTTCTAATGTTGCTAGTTTACTTTTGCACATCTCAATTCAATATAAACATGCCCATCAAGCTGCGTTAGCTGACTAATTCAATCAAAATCCCTTCATATATATGTTTTTTTTCCTACTACCTTCTCCAATTAATATACTGAGTCTGTTGTAACAATTTTTTCCCCATGTCAAAAGAAAGTGAGGAATTTTCCACAGAGATTGTGCAGAATTCTGGCCCAAATACCGGCTCTCTTTCTTTCTCTGTGAGAGTAAGGCCTAGACTGCCAGATTTCCTTAGTTCTGTGAATCTAAAATATGTGAAATTGGGTTATGGTTACCTCATTAGCCATCGCCTGTATCTGTATTTATTGCTGGCCCCCTTACTCCTTGCAGCCCTGATTCCTCATATTGGAAAGTTCACTTGGGAAGACCTTTATAAGAAATATGACCTCACTGAGGCTCTATTAATATCAGGACTTATGTGCCTAATGCTTTATTTTTATATTGATTCCACACCCCGGTCTACCTATGTGCTTGATTTTGCATGTTTTCGCCCTTCAAATGAATACAAGGTAAACACATACTTTTTTGCTAACTAGTCCTCACTATTACAATACTAACAGTGTAGAGGAGTTTTAAGTCATCATTAGTAGCATCTCTCTCACCAATTACTTGTTTGAACTTTGAGATTGTTTAGTACATTAGTTCTTTGGCAATATGTTCAAGGGGATGCAAGCCTATTTCTGTATATTCATTGTTTACTCATACTTAATGGGACTATTAATTTATGCAGATCTCTAAGGCAGAATTCATTGAGTTAGCAAAAAAATCAGGGAATTTCGATGATACTGCCATTGAGTTTCAGGAAAGAGTTCTTAAGAAATCTGGCACAGGCAACGAGACCTACCTGCCAAAGGGTGTTTTTCGCCCCGGTTACCGAACATCACTGAAAGATGGTAGAGAAGAGGTATCCATGGTGATGTTTGGGGCAATTAAGAACCTTCTTGCTGCCACAAAATTAAAACCAAAGGATATCAGAATCCTGGTAGTAAACTGCGGAATACTAAACACCACCCCATCACTCTCATCAATGATAATAAACCATTTCAAGCTTAGGCATGACATCCATAGCTTCAACCTTGGTGGAATGGGTTGTGCTGCTGGAATCATCGCCATTGATCTAGCGAAAGACCTTCTTGATGCCTATCCAAGCTCTTATGCACTCGTAGTGAGCACAGAAGCTGTGAGCTATTCATGGTACACTGGCAATGACACTGACATGCTGCTTCCCAATTGCTTCTTTAGAATGGGGGCTGCAGCTATCTTGCTCTCAAATTTTCGCCTAGATAGATGGCGCGCCAAGTATGAACTCAAACAGGTATTTTCTTAAGGACAAAACTTAGGTACGATTCCATAGATACATTAGATGTTGTTTTCCAATAAGAATATGACATGTATGATAGTCGTTACACATATTATATATATTGATATATTGATGAGCTATTACACAATGTTATAATCCTATTGAAAAACACTATCTAATGTATCTATGGTATAGTACCTTGAGACTTCTCCATTTCTTAATTCTTAATGACATCATTAATTACTTTTGTTTACTTTGCAAGGAAGAGATCAATTTTAGGATCTCTATCTTATTGGTTTGAGCTATGGTCAATATTGTATGTTACAGCTGGTTAGAACTCACAAAGGATTGGACAACAAAAGCTACAAAAGCATACATCAAAGGGAAGATAGTGATGGAAGGAAGGGTCTTTCTATAAGCAAAGATGTCATTGAGGTTGGAGGGCATGCACTAAAGGCCAATATTACCACACTAGGCCCCCTAGTGCTACCTGTTTCAGAGCAGCTTCACTTCTTCACTAACTTGCTCTTCAAGAAAAAGAAAACAAAGCCATACATTCCGGACTACAAGCTGGCTTTCGAGCATGTATGCATTCTGGCAACAAGCAAGAGAGTGCTGGACGAGATTCAGAAGAATTTGGAGCTCACAGAGGAGTATATGGAAGCATCAAGGAAGACATTGGAGCGATTTGGCAACACATCTAGCAGCAGCATTTGGTATGAACTGGCATACCTTGAATTTAACTCAAGAATCAAAAGGGGTGATAGGATTTGCCAGATTGCTTTTGGTTCTGGATTCAAGTGCAACAGTGTTGTTTGGAAGTCCCTCAGGAATGTTGGGAGACCAAAGCAGAGTCCTTGGATTGAGGATGAGTGCTGAACAAGCTAGCTAGCTAGCTTGCATGCAGGATAGCTAAGAACCTTACATGAACCCCCACATGTCCACATTTTATGAGCACGTTAAAAAGATAGAATAAATAAATAATATATAGAAAGAGAAAGACTGGGACTTTATTAGGTTTTGGATTGTTAGTGAAATAAAAGAAAGATCATCAATTAGGAAGAAACTTTAAAATGTTTGAGTATATGGTAATTTGCTTTGACCTTGTATATTCGTGTTGACTGTACATCAAGAACCAAAGCCTCTAGTCCTACACCAAGTTCCAAGGGCCACTACCACTTTATCTAGCTAAAACATGTTATATTTAATCATGAGATTAATAATATTTACAAATTATTCTCAATTAATCGCTATAATTATAGATCTGCAGAACAGTTTGAACATGATTTATGCAGTTTTTTTAAGGTAAGATACGCAATCATCATCGAAGATAACAACAATATAATGGGGGTACAAAACAAAAACAGCTCGTGAGCCTTGTGGCTAACAGATAAAATCTGATTGTCTGAATATTGTGCTGGGGATGGATAAACGAACAAGGCACATGCAGAAACACGTGCCACACCTATTCATGATCTTCCGTATAATACAAAGTTACAAACAGCTGTTGTGTTCTCTACCTGAATCTTGTTTGCTATCTAGGCTTTTCCTAATAAAATATACTTTCACGTGCACCACAGAAACCCTTACTCGATCACCCACCACGAAACAAATTACACTCCCGATCTTTCGCTTTCTGATAAGTATACCTTGTCTGTTTTTGGTCACATGCTATATGTTAACCACTGATTCTCTGCCTTCTGGATCGATGTTGAAAAACATGGTAGAAAAAGGAGATAAAATTGAAATAATTAACAGAGATAAGAAATTTGATTTATTGAAAAAGGTTAATTAAAGTGTACAACAAAACTTCATAGTTTACTTATTATTGTACACCCTTTTCGTTTAAAATAAATCAAATTTCTCATCCCCTTTCAACTTTCTTAATTTTCTCTCCTCCATATCATGTTTGAAATTATTCTTTCTGCTGCAGAATATTTTTCTTCTTTTATTTTCTTTCATTTTCCCATGTTTTTTGGCATTTTCATCTCTATGTCATTTTGACTTCATCTCAACTAAACAATTATCTTATTTTTCTAATCTTTTTCTTTTTTATCCACATTTGTTTCTGATCTTGGCGAGGATTAAAACCCGACCATTGAGCTTGGATACCCAACCCAATCAAGGTGAGAAGGATAAGATATTGATATTATCTTTAATAATCTTATATTATCTCAAATAACCTTATCCGATTATGAGATCATTTTAAGATATTGATATTATCTTTAATAATCCTGATATTATCTCAAATAACCTTATCTGATTAGAAGAGATAATATCCCTTAAATTAAGGAAATCACATCTCAAAGAAGATTTAAGAGATAAAATGAAATAAATCCAGATCTCTTAAAGATATGGGGATCCTATTATAAAAAGAGGAGAACCCAAAAGAGAGACTCACTTTTCACTAACCCGAGTGACTCTCCCTTAAGCGTATTAGAAAAACTATCTCGACCAAGAGACTATTGAAGAGTCCTTGCTCGCTGGTATTCATCATATACAAGATTAGGGGATTGAGATCACTATATGACCAAGGGTTGAACCGAGAACTATGTCTGGCTTTGATTCCCATTGGGATACGTAGGACCGGAATACAATATTCTGTCAAGCCATAATCTAAAACAACACATGTGTTCACTCTTGGTTTGATATTCTACGGCGAGATTTCGGCAAGTCGGATCTCGGCAGGAACATTTGGCACCCACCGTGGGGCCGAGGAAAAACTTTCCCCGGTTCCACAAGAAAGCTTGATGGTGACTATACAAAATGGACCGAGGGGAGGGGCGAACAGCACGAACCATGTAGATCATGAGGCTTCGAACACGAGCCAGAACCGTGACAATCCCCCGCCCCCTCCCATCAATGAAGATAACCCTCAGCTGGGAGAGGTTATGGCACAGTTAAGGCAGCTGCGTGAGGAGAACGAGGAGATACGTGCTCAGAATCAAAGGCTTTTAAGAGCTCGGAAAAGAGAAAGATTAGTGATGCCATCCGAGGAAGAGCAATCCTCACCCGAGGGTAGCCAGAAGGATCCATCGTACGTACCTTCTCCTCATGATACGAGCCAACCGTCCAAGACCAAACCTCGCCCAGAGGATTCAGAAGTTAAATCTCGTGCAGAAAGGACTATCCAAAAAGAAAGGGTAACGGACCGAGGACCGAGGTTGCCGTTCACGGATGACATCGATGAGGTAATCATGCCTAGACATTTTAAGCCTCTTAACATTGATAAATTCAATTACACCACTGACCCAACCGAGCACGTAGAATCCTTTATTTCTTCTGTTTACCTGGTGACCGATTCAGAAGCCGTCATGTGCAAAAATTTTCCAACCACTTTGCAAGGCCCTGCCTTAACCTGGCTTGCGAATCTCCCACCTCGGTCAATTGATTCATTTGATGTGCTTGTAACTAAGTTCACTGCACAATCGCAGCGAGCCGAAAGCATAAAAGGCACTCGGTCTCGCTGGTGAATTTTAAACAAGAAAAGAATGAATCACTTAGAGATTATACGGCTCGCCTTAGTGCCAAACAAATTTTAATTTCCAATATGAGCTCATAACTCTGTCTACATACCGTCATGGACGGTTTGAAGTCGGGGCCATTCTTTGAGTATTTATCCCGAAAACCACCGAGAGATTTTGAAGAGTTGCAGGAAAAAGCCACTGGTTTCATGAACTCGGAAGAGATAGTAGAATCCAAAAGGAGAGAAAGAGGTTTTGAAGACAAGAGCTCGGTTCCAAGCAAAGAAAGAGATAGGGGGACTAATCCGCAAAGGGCCCAAAAGACCAATGAAAGGGGATTCTCGGAGAGGCAACCCAGGTACCAGTCCTGTACACCACTAAACCGATCTCGGGCAGCCATTCTCCGGGAGGTGTGCAACGCCGAGTTGCTCACCTTACCTCGACCGTCTAAAACTCCGGCCAATGCAGACAGAAGTAAAGAGTGCAAATGGCATCTCCACTAAGGACTGTAAAGCAGCCCAGGAAAAAATTGAGGACTTGATACAGGCAGGTCATCTTGACCGGTTATTCGCCGAGATGATAATGAAGGCGGACGAGCTGGTCGATGACGAGGGAGACGCGGTTATGACAATCGTAACCGAGATGCAAACCTGCAAGGAAATAATCAGAATGGAGATCAGGTGAATAATCAGATGGCTCCTAATGGAGAAACAGAAGGAGGAGTCAGAGGGGTCATCAATACAATCTCAGGAGGATTTGCAGATGGAGGAATAACGAGTTCAGCTAGGCGGTTTCATGTAAAAGCCATCTGATCTATAAACACGGTGTCTGGAAAACCTACAAGGACGAGACCTCCAATAACTTTCTCAGATGATGATTTCCAAGGGCTGGATCCAAATCAAGATGACCCAATGGTGAAAACGGTCGAATTAGCCAACTTCTCGATCAAACGAACACTTGTTGATCAGGGAAGCTCGGCTGATATTTTATACCTGACGACCTTCAAGAAACTTGGAATTCCAGAAAAGCTGATAAAAGAGCAGGAAGACAAGCTAGTAGGGTTCACCGGAGAGCAAGTAAAAGCTCGAGGTTATATAGACCTCTTAACAACGCTTTGAGAGGGAAAACTCTCCAGGATCGTATCAGTCAGGTATGTTATCGTGGATGCAAGCACGTCGTACAACATCCTTATTGGAAGACTGACGTTGAATGAACTCGGAGCGATTATCGCAACCCTACACCTCATAATGAAATTTCCAGCCGAGTCTGGAGATATAGTAGCTGTCCGAGCTGACCAAAGGATGGCCAGGCAATGATATGTGGATAGTCTGTAGGTTACCCGAAACCAGAATATTGCAAAGAATGCCAAAGATGATAAAGCAGAAGTGATAAGCTCGATCAGTTCGGTAACTTCAGCGAGCTCGGTTAGCATGTTTGAACTAGACCCAAGGATGGAGATGTATGAGTCCAGAGCCGAACCAGCAGAGTCTTTAGAGAAGTTCCAATTGGGACCCCAAGTTGAACAGTGCACCAAGGTCGGCAGTCAGCTCGACCTTTTGCTCAAACAACAGATTCAAGCGGTCTTAAAAAAGAATACCGATTTGTTTGCTAGGAAGACATCGGATATGCCTAGCATAGACCCCAATTTTATGTGCCATAAGCTATGTATATGTCCCGAAGCCAAGCCTGTAGCTCAGAGAAAAAGAAAACTTGGCGAAGAAAGGCACCAAGCAGTAGCTGTGGAGACTGCTAAACTGGTCAAAGCAAATTTCATCAGAGAGGTGAAATACACTACTTAGACGGAGCTTCAGGGTACAAAGTTTTGTCCTTCTTGGACGCATATTTGGGTTATAACCAGATAAGGATGTACCCACCCGATGAAGAAAAAACGGCATTTATGACCGATGGGGCAAACTACTGCTACCGAGTAATGCCTTTCGGTTTAAAAAATGTTGGTGCAACATATCAAAGGCTTATGGATAGAGTCTTTGTCAACCAGATCGGAAAGAACCTAGAAGTATATGTTGATGATATGGTGGTAAAGTCCGATGACCCAATGCAACACTCAGTCGACCTCGAAGAAATTTTCAGTCAACTCAGAAAGTACAACATGAGGTTAAATCCAGAAAAATGCTCTTTTGGTGTACAAGGAGGAAAGTTCTTAGGATATATGCTAACACATAGAGGAATTGAAGCTAATCCTGATAAGTGCAAAGCTGTCATTAAAATGTGGAGCCCTCAGAATGTGAAAGAAATTCAGAGGTTAGCTGGCCGATTAGCTTCTCTATCCCGCTTTCTCCCAAAATCCGCAGGAAAAGCAAGACCCTTCTTTCAGCTTCTGAAAAAACCAAAAGAGTTCACTTGGACCGAGGAGTATGAAAAGGACTTTGGAGATTTGAAACTTTTTCTGGTCCCTACCCTGATCCTTACTCGGCCACAGCTCGGCAAGGATCTGTATTTGTATCTGTCTGTCAATAACTACGCAATCAGTGTAATAATCATCCAGGAAGAAGAAAAACAACAAATGTCGGTGTATTACGTTAGTAGAATTTTGAAAGATACAGAAACACGGTATCAAGTAACTGAAAAACTAGCCATCGCCTTAATCATGGCAGCTCAGAGGTTACGACCTTACTTCCAGTCACACCAAGTTATAGTCAAAACAGATCATCCAATAAAGCAGGTGCTCAGGAAACCCGATCTAGCCGGACGAATGATAGCTTGGTCGGTAGAATTGTCAGAGTTTGGTTTGCAATATGAGCTGAGGGGACTAATGAAAGCACAATGCCTCTCCGGCTTTATTGCTGAGCTCTCTTCTAAGCCGAGGTCAGGATCCTTCATCAGGCTTCTATACGTTGATGTCGCGTGACTCCGGCAAGCGTACCGGATTCGTTGCCAAGTAATAAAAAGATATCGATCCCACAGAGACCGTGATCTCAAATCACAACTAATTATCAAATCGATTAAACTGGACTATAAAAAAGGGGAATTTTGAAAAGGTTTCGATTTTTAAATAATAATCAAGTAACAATCAAATTTAATATCGCAATTAAACAAAACAGGGAAGCAATTCAAATTGGGGGTTTTCAAATTCAAAAGGGATTCCTAGGAATTGGGTTACCAATAAGATTGTTTATGTTACTAAATTGACTACCCCTTGTTAATTATATAAATTGCTTTGAAGACGAATTTATCCTAAATTAGTTAATTCTCCCTCTCGGGTTACAAAAAATGTGCCCAATTAAACCAACCCCTACTCTCGTGGTAGTTGAATTTAGATTGAACCCTTTACGCTTTGTGACAATTCGTTAATCCTCGAAGGACCGCTTCTAATTCTCGTGATTTAAGTCCTAAGTCTGATTCTATAGATCCGATACCTAAGTTCACCGCTAGGTTCCTCCTTAGAATATCTACGACACACAAATAAGTGGCCACTGAATTTACGAGTAATTAAAACAATATAAATCAGATCTAAAGCAAAATCGAAATTAACAAAGGTAAAACATCAATTCACAACATAAAAAAAGATCTTGGGCATAGCCCCAATCCCTAGAAATAAAGCTACTACTCAAGCATTGCCATGGTGATGACAAGCTTGGTTAACAACAACATAAAATAAAACCTAAAAGAGGAGGAGAAGAAGAAGAAGAAGAAGAGAGATCCTAAAAATTTGCCTAAGTGTAGCAGCCCAAAAGTCTGCTTTAGTCTCTGCCTAATGCCCTATTTATAGATTAGGGTAATTTGAATCCAAATCAAACACAAATTCAGATAAAATCAGTTTCTTCAGATCCAAATATTGCACGTCATGGTCGTGATGGCCATCACGGCCAGGTCGTGACGGATTCTGCCTTGGGAGTTGCCTCACTGATTGGTCTGTCACGGCCGTGATGCTAATCACGGCTAGGCCGTGATCAGTTCTGCTTGTGAGGGTCTGGTTCAGCTGACATGTCACGGCCGTGATGGGCATCACGGGCTGGCCGTGACCAGTTCTGACTTTTTCCATTTTTTACTTTTAAGCTCTACTCGATCACGGCTGTGATGGTCATCACAGCTAGGCCGTGATGGGCTCTGTTTGGCCCAGTTTCTTTACTTTTCAAGACCCATCTTCATGCAAGCTTCATCATGGCTAATCTTGAGCATTTTAATTCTTAATTCCTGCACAACAATACCACAAAATCGCCTTACCCGTTCCAAGGTAAAAACTAACCAAAATCGAATCGAATATGCCTAAACTATATGAAAATGCATGCAAAATGACAATGAAATATGAGGTGGAATCACACTCATCATACGTTGATGGTTCATCTAACTCAAAGGGGAACGGAGCTGGAATAATTCTCTAATGTCCTCATGATCTAATCCTGGAACAATCATTAAAGTTTGGGTTTACTGCTTTAAACAACCAAGCAGAATATGAAGCCCTTATTGCAGGACTGATGCTACCTAAACAGGTTGGAGTCAAAGAATTAAAATGCCGAAGTGACTCACAACTTGTAACAGGATAAGTCTCAGGTGATTATCAAACAAAGGATCCCTAACTAACCAGATATCTCTGCAAAGTTAATAGTCTAATTTCTGAATTTGATAATTTTACTATTGAGCATATACCTCGGGAGGAAAATTCCAGGGCAGATCTGTTGTCTAAGTTGGCTAGCACCAAGAAAGCTGGCCATCTAAGAACTTTCATTTAGGAGAATCTCCTCGAACCAAGCATAAAAAGTGTCGAAGTAATAATGACCGAGCACTATGATCGCGGCTGGATGACACCAATTTGGGAATATTTAGCCTCTGACAAATTGCTCAACGACCCTAAGGAGGCGAGGAGAATTCGTCTAAAATCTTGCCATTACACCATCCGAGATGAAGAGCTGTACATAAGACATTCTCCATGCCGTTAGTAAAGTTCAAAGCAAAGGAGCAGTCCGAGTACGTAATGGACGAGATGCACCGAGGAATCTGTGGAATGCATTCAGGTGACCGATTTTTGGCAGCTTGGGTCCTGCGAGCGGGGTTTTACTGGCCGACCATGAGATTTGATTGTGCTACCTGGACTAATAGGTGTGAGCCTTGTCAGAAGTTCGTCAATGTAGCACGAGCTCCAGGAGAAGAGCTCCGTTCCATGTTCTCGCCGTGGCCCTTTACTATGTGGGGGATGGATATAGTCGGTCCTTTCCCAGTTGCTAAAGGTCAAGTCAAGTTCTTGCTGGTAGGAGTTGACTACTTCACTAAGTGGATTGAAGCAGAACCATTAGCTACCATAACAGCTAAAAAGGTTCGGAGTTTTGTATGGAAAATCATCATATGCAGGTATGGCCTCCCTTATGCAATTGTCACAGATAATGGAAAACAATTCACCGATGAAGAGCTTAGAGAGTTCTACTCCAACCTTGGAATTAAACATAAAGTGACCTCGGTTGAGCATCCACAAACAAATGGACAAGCAGAAGCAGTCAACAAAGTCATTTTGAACGAGCTCAAAAGAAGTTTAGGCCAATCAAAAGGGGCATGGGTTAAAGAATTACCAAGCATCCTATAGGCTTACCATTGCTCACCGTAGTCTTCAATTGGTGAAACTCCATTCAAGCTAACCTCTGGAATCGATGCAATGATTCCAGTTGAGCACAGCGAACTCTCTTTCCGAAGGCAGCATCATGACCAAAGTAAGAACGAAGAAGAAATCCGAGTTGAGTTTGACATGGTTGAGGAAGTCCGAGATGAGGCAAAAATCAGGGAAGATCTATGCAAGCAAAAAGCAACTCGGATGTACAACTCGAGGTTGTAGCCAAGGGAATTTGTGCAAGGTGTCTTAGTGCTGAGATTGCAAAACAATGCGAGAAAAGACTCCAGAGAGGGTAAGCTCGCAGCAAACTGGTATGGCCCATTCAGAATAGTTGAAAATCTAGGAAATAGTGCTTATAGGCTAGAAGAGTTGTCAGAAAAGGCCGTTCCAAGAACATGAAACACTTCCCACCTTAAGTTTTATTTTAGTTAAAGTTATGTAAGTAGGTGATGTACTCTTTTTCCTATCCCGGTCTTTTTCCCACAAGGTTTTGGCTAGGAAGGTTTTAACGAGGCACACTCGGAAAAATAAATAAATAGAATTATTTTCAGTTGCGCTATTAGGCAAGAATACTGTTATATGGTCAAAATTTTATTTATGAAAAACTAAATGCCTAAAAAGTTTGACCGAGCTAAAATCGACCGAGTTAAGGTCGAAATGCCGAACCTAAAGAGGCAACAACTAAAGACCTAAAAATATTGACCGAGCTAAAATCGACCGAGTCGAGGTCGAAATGCCGAGCCTATAAAGGTAAACAACATCTAAAGGTAGTTAAAAACCTAAAAAGGTTGACCGAGCTAAAATCGACCGAGTTGAGGTCGAAATGCTGAGCCTAAAAAGGTAAACAGCATTAAAAGGTAGTTAAAAGCCTAAAAAGGTTGATCGAGCTAAAATCGACCGAGTTGAGGTCAAAATGCCGAACCTAAAGAGGCGAAAATTAAAGACCTAAAAAGGTTGACCGAGATAAAATCGACCGAGTTGAGGTCGAAATGCCAAACCTAAAGAGGTGAAAATTAAAGACCTAAAAAGGTTGACCGACCGAGTTGAGGTAGAAATGCCGAACCTAAAGAGGCGAAAAAAAAGGTAAACAATGCTTAAGAAGGTAAGTAAAAACCTATAGGTATTCCGTGTTCCAAAAACACGAGTAAGCCGAGTAACACGCCAAAATGTAAAAGCCCAGCACTAACTTAGAAAAAAGTTACAAGCTTGAGCTCCAAAAGCCGCTAATTGGCCTCCTTCTCGGCTTGAAGTTCCTCGGCGACCTTCTGAAGATTGAGCCGCTCGACTTTTTCTAGGTCCAGCTCGGTCTGAAGAGCAGCCTTACCTTTTTCCAGCTCCACCTTTTGGGCCTTCAGCTGGCCAACAGCCCGAGCTTGCTCCTCACACTTGGCCACAGCCTAAGCCTGATCGTCCTTCACCCTCAAGGCACGAGCCGCATCGACCCTCATCACCTCCATTTTCTTGACATTATCAGCAATCTGGTGACTCCAGAAGCGAGTAATTGAGGCGATCTGGAGAGTATAGGCAGCAGCCGCCTTCATACTCTTATCAGGCCCGTGCTCCAGCAAGAGCAAAGCATCAGAAGGTTTCAGCACTTGGCCGTCGATGAGGGTAGTAGGGTCGAACTCATTCCCCCAGAGCGAGTTGATGCCCAGGTTGCAGTTTCCATTGTACCATTTGGTGTCCGAAGTAAGATCGGTCACCATGGGAGCATTGCCCAACCTCTTATCAGCAGTAGGAGTTTCTTCAACCATCAGCAGGGGAGAAGAACTTCTTATCGGGACCTCGGACTGAATGTCTTCTCGAGTCCTTTTGGGAAGTCGAGTGGGGTCAGAAGCTTCAGTAACCTTCTTTTTCTTCCCGTTGACATTTGAAGCCGGAACTGATCCACCAGCAGCTTGATTAGCCGACTTCTTCATCAGGGCCTTGTAGTTGAACTTCCCCATTATCACCGCAAGAAAGAAATCGGTCAGATACAATAAGCATGCTACAAGATAAATTAACACTTGTCAACAAAAAACTACTTACATTCAAAGTCGGCTTGCCGAGTGGAAGAGGTAGGAAGCTTTAAAAGCCTTCCACAAGGCAGTGGCCGAGGATAATGTTTCAGGGCCTCAACATCGGCTCGCTCTTGAGCGGTCATAGAGTCGAGGTCATAGCTAGAAAATTTGGAAGGGCTTGGTTGCCAGTAGAAGGAAAATTTTGGGTTTCCAGCCTAGTCAAAAAAGAAAGACTCATTACCTTCAGTGGGTCGGACTTTGAAGAAATACAACTTGAAAAACTTATATGAGCTCTTATAGAGCCCGATGATCCCCTTCTGCTCAACCCCACTCAGGGAGATCCAGCCAACTTGTAACACCCGGGTGCCGATGAGGGTGGGGAGTGGCCGCCGGTGCAAGAAGGCACGGACAAGGAGCGGCTCCTGGCAGGGTCTTAGGCGGAGGGACACATAAATGAACCGTTTACACACCCGAATGAGAGGGATCCTGAGACTGTGTAGGTATGGGACTATACAGTTGAGGAAGGCTTATATGAATTGATTGGTACTACCTATACTAACAAGATGTATCTTCTTTTCGGGAGCCCATCACTTAAGAACTCCACAGTTAAGCGAGCTTGACTTGGAGCAAATCTGGGATGGGTGACCTCCTGGGAAGTTTTCCCAGGAAGCGTGTGAGTGAGGACAATGCACGCTGAAAAGACTCGTGTTGGTCTGTGGGGACAGTCGTTAATCCATAGAGCAACCAGGGATGTTACACAACTCAGTCCCCAAACCAAACTCGGTAAAAGTAAAGAAACTTAGGAGCAGTAGCCTCTATCCCTATCTGCCCACACAGAATTTGGAAGGCTTTCAAGAAGGCTCAACTATTCGGGTGCAGCTGGGTAGGAGCAACGTTCATAACTCTCTAGACTTCGCACTCGAATGGGGTGAAGGGAATGGAAACACCAATTTGTTCAAAAAAAGGTCTTGTATACATATGTAAAGTGCGGCTCATCTGAAGGGGAGCAAAGAAAAACATGATCATATTCTGCACAAGGAAGGCAATCTACAATGCCTCGTTTAGCAGCAACCTTGTTTTTTTATGGCTTCGAGGGATTCAATGTCCCCGAAATTAGAATAAAATGCCCCAACATCGGGTTTTACCCGAAAATACCCAGGAATCGTAATATCCGGGTAGGTAACCATGGGTATCCTAGAAGCACGCTTGCGACGCTTAGGTGCGACGATAGTGTCAGGAGTAGCAGAGCTACTCCCGTCAGAAGAGGAAGAATAACCCTTGACACCTCCATCACCATGAGAGGGAGATGGGGAGTGATGAGGAGAGTCCCCCAATCTTATTGATTCTGGGCTCTATGATCTGAACCCCAGAAGAGGCATTCTGGGATACCTCGAATGAAGTTTCCATGAAACAAAAAAATAATGGAGGAGAAGGACGATGACGTACCTGGAACAGAAAAGGAAATGCAGAAGCTGGGAGGAGAAGAGCTTGAAGAGAGGTTTGAGCAAGGAAGAGGCAATGAGCTCCTCAGCAAACTTCTCCCCAACTTATAGAGACCTCGACGCTTCGAATGAAAACAAATCTTAACGTTACTTTTGAAAGTAATAATGACGGACGTCGTGTGAAGAAAGGAAACGTTTCTTCAAGTCTGCGTAAATTCGGTTCACTAATGAAGGAGTCCCACGTGGCTAAGATATCGGATTAAACACTGCGACAAGCTAACAGCTTCCATCACGCAACCAAAGAGCAGGCCTCGAAAGTAATGACACAGAGGCCACGCGTCACGAACGTGCCTTATCTTAATAAAGAAGGCAACGTCTCTTTTCATCTCGGGAGCTACGAAACTTGATAAAATGCCAGATCTAAAACGACTGCCCACGTCTTGGCTCGGCTCCTTCGAAGAAGCTTCCACGCTTTCTGAAAGCTCAAAGCTTAGGGGGCTTGTATATGGGCTGAGGTGTAAAGCTCGCCAACTCGAAGCGTGAAGCTCGGTCACCCGAGGTGTTCGCCGAAGTAAAAAATGTACATATAGACCAAAGTTGCTCGGTCACTTACCTCGCCAACTTGAAAGGCTAAAGAGACCAAGTTTCTAAGCTCGGTCACCGAGGTTGAATGATTGACTGAGGTACAAGATCGGTCACTAAGACTATGGTAAAAAGGGGAAGAGAACCTACACCATAAACCTTAGATTCTCCAAATAAGGTTTTCAAAGGCCAAGATCGGCTACTGTCATGAAAACTTCTACGCTTCTACCAGCTCAAAGTTTGGGGGGCTTGTGTACTGGCTGAGGAGTAAAACTCGGCTACCGAGCTTGGATACCCGACCCAATCAATGTGGGAAGGATAAGATATTGATATTATCTTTAATAATCATATATTATCTCAAATAACGTTATCCGGTTAGGAGATCATTTTAAGATATTGATATTATCTTTAATAATCCTGATATTATCTCAAATAACTTTATCCGGTTAGAAGAGATAATATCCCTTAAATTAAGGAAATCACATCTCAAAGAAGATTTAAGAGATAAAAGGAAATAAATCCAGATCTCTTAAAGATGTGGGGATCATATTATAAAAAGAGGAGAACCCAAAAGAGTGACTCACTTTTCACTAACCCAGGTGACTTTCCCTTTAGCGTATTAGAGAAACTAGCTCGACCAAAAGACTGTTGAAGAGTCCTTGCTCGCTGATATTCATCAGATACAAGATTAGGGGATTGAGATCACTATATGACCAAAGGTTGAACCGTTGGGATACGTAGGACCGGAATACAATATTCTGTCAAGCCATAATCTAAAACAACCCATGTGCTCACTCTTGATTTGACGTTCTACGATGAGATTTCGACAAGTCGGATCACGACAGGAACATTTTCTAAACTAATCAGAGTGTTAGGGCTCGTTTGGTGGTCAGGATAGGAGAGACAGGATAGGATAAGCTATCATATCCTGTCTGAAACTATTGTTTGGTGAGCCAACATGATAGGATAAACCAATCCTGTCTCATATCATATCCTGTCCATCTAGTTAAAATTCTATCCTGAGGGGGGAGCTGGGTTAGAACTCAATAGGAAAGGATAAGGTGATTTAAAGTATAATAAAGTATAAAAAAAATGTATACATAAAATAATTAAAGTATAATAAATTATAATATGGTTACCGAAAAAGATATAATAAAACATAAAATAATAAAAATATTAATAATTAATTTTAAAATTTATTATTTCTTCTCACAAGGCTAATTTTGTTATTTTATATTATTTTTTAAAACTGAAAAAATAAAAAAAAAATCTAATAATTTAACTATATGTAAAGTAAAAACTAAAAATGAATATTTAAAATTATAAAAAAAGTAATTTAAATTAAACAAAATTTTAAAAAATTTAAATATTATATGTATTTTTATCATAAGGATGGTTTTGTCTTTTTATATAATCTTAAAAAATGAAAATTATAAAAAAAACGAAAAATCTAATAAAATATGAAAACATTCGAAAAGAAGCGAAAATTTTAAAATTCATGCTAAAATTACAATGTTATTCAGTTGGTTATCTGATGGACACCAAACGTCGGGTATGATAACAGCTTATTATGTTAATATCCTATCTTACTCCTATCATGCTTCTTTATCCTATCCATCCCTGTCCTATCCTGACCATCAAACGAATCCTTAGGGTCAGAAGGTTGGATGAGAGAGATAGCGTGACAAATCTGGTTGTTGACACATTAGCGGACAATATATGTCTTAATTATCAATTGACTTTGATTTTGATTTTGTCTACAGTTTTTTTATTCATTTAACTCGTGCAGAAACTGAATGGTATAACTAATGGATGAATGCAGCACCAAAACCCACACTAGTTCATAAGAGGAATATTCTCTCTTCGGAATTGTCGCGATCAGCTCTTACAGAGTCGGTACAGCACTTCCCTGAAATTCCAATGGATCCGCATTTTACGTACTCGTCACAAATGACATGGTAAATCAATAATCGCCCTCTTAAGTTAACATAAACTTTAAAAATTCAAATAATGAGAAAGACAAAAACTATTAAGTATATGTTTTCAATATTTTGTATGTATGGAAAAAATTTCATACCAATAGTATTTTCGATAGAAATATTGATGCTATATACAGTGGATAATAGTGTTAAAAAAAGTTTAATGTATTGAAACTAAACTCTAACTTATTATATTTGGAAAAATAATTTGTTCAACTTTGACCTGAAGTCTTAATGTATTTATGCTTGAAAGTTAAAACCGACAAACTGTGACTTCAATGATACATTAATAATATTATTAATTATACTCTAAGAGGGATGTTTACGATGAATCGCTTAAAAGTACAGGGTTCATTTGACATGTTCAGTAAGTTAGTTATAACTTATATTATTTTGTTTAAAAAAAACTTATTTAATTAATTTTTTGTCAAAAAAAAAACTTACTTAACAATTTTTTTTTATTTTGACTAAAAAGATATTCATTCATTCAAATTGATAAAATACATCGAACAACACAAATCCAACATCGCTAAAAACCGAAAAGGATTAATCTCCGAACAAACTCACAGCACCCAGGTTAATAGCATAATACGGCAAAATCAAAATACCTACAAAAGTGACAAAATCAAAGTCACCGGAATACCCATGTCTCCGGATCTGTAACATTGAGCCCAATTCTTGATCAAATCTGTGATGCATCGAAGCAAATCTGTCAATCTGAATCAAACGAACACCGCACCAAGACGGGAAATTAAACAAACACCGCACCAAGACGGGAAATCAAACAACGCCTCACCAAGACGACGAACAACAATACCGCCGCCCATAGAAGACGAAAAACATGAAAAACACGAAGAAAAAAAACCGGATCTATGTGGAAAAACCACTTATTTAGATAAAGTGGAAAAAAATGAAGTAAAGGGGTGATTCCAAGCCAAAAAATGGCTCAAAACCACCCCCTCTGATGGTGGCACGTGACTGTGTGTAGAGAGAAGGGAGAGAGTTTGAAGTTAGAGAGAGAATGATATGTAGAGGTGTTTGATACATAAACTTATTTCATTAACTTATAGTTTTTTTTCATAAATTAATTTATTTAACTTATGTATGATAGTTTATAGCTTATTAATTGTTCTCTCTCTTTTACTCTTATTAATTTAATGAAATTCTTACTTTAGCTTATGTAAATAATATTTATATAAACATTTCATTCCATTTATATTATTAAAAAAAACTAAAATAAATTAAAAAGTAATATTTTAATTTTAAAGCTTTAGTTAGAATTTAATAAGACTTTACACAAAAATCATATATGTAAATGTATCATTCTATATCGTTTTACATTTATAAGTTAGTGTAACCACTAATTTTATCAAGGTTTAATGAAGTTTTTGCTCTCTGCAAAGATGATGGGTTTTAATTTTAGTCATTGCAAATATTTTTTGTTGGTTTTAGTCCCTGTCATTAGTGACCCACTATTAAATACTGAAATGGCTAAAGAAACATCATGTCAGCACTGCCACGTTAGCCTAGAAATTATGATTTAAAAATTAAAGGCACATAGACTGCCACATAATAATAACTAATGATAATAATTTTTTAAGACAACAAAATAAATTAAATAATGCATGTGTGGCTTTATTAATAATATCTAGGCTGACGTATCCTCTGTTGGCTACATCAACACTTCACTTGACAATGGGTTACTAATGGCAGAGATTAAAATAAAAAATTTTAAACTTTGAGGTACAAAAAAAAAGTATTGCGCATAGACTAAAACTAAAACTCGTTCACTTTACAGTGATCGAAAACTTCATTAAACCTTTTATCAAACACTTCAAATTTAATTAGCTAATTTTCAGCTATCTACTATCATATATAAGATTTTATTAATTTCAATTTTGAAAAACTTCTTTCTGCCGAAGCAATAGTTACGGGAATCGTTAACATTATTCTATAAGCGATATATGCATTTGAAAAAGAATCATACCTTATTGTATAATTAAGTATGTCAATTGGTGTATCATTTTTCACTTGTATAATTTCTCTTAAAAATTTAAGTTCTATAAATAAATCTAATCCATCAACATCAGAGTTGTCATTATGTTTTAATGAACGTTCAAGGTTAAGACAATTTCCTTTTGAATTTTCATTATTCAATGACCTTAATTTCTCAATACTAAATAGAAAACAAAAAATATCTTAATACATTTTAAATTGTTCAAATCTACTTTGAAATGAAGTGATTGTTTTATCTATTATGTATAAGAAGTAATTAACTTTAAATGATTCTTTAGGAAATTTTACAACTTCATTGTCAATAATCTCATCAAATTGTTTCTTTATATGAATAGTAGTTTTTCAAAGAACTTAGGTTCTATATTCATTTTTATAGCAATTTCTTTGGCAAAAATTATAGTATTTTCAAATCCTTCTTCCCTATATTTTTCAAAAAATGAAATAAGACCTTTCAATTATTGTATAGCAACATCAATACACATATCATTTGATTGCATATTTTTACTAACTGACTTTATCGCAAACAATATGTCATACCAAATAGTCACGCCTAAAATTGAGAGAAGGATGAGACAGTGAGTAGGGACGTGATGAGAGTGGGAGAGTTTGAAAAGTGAAGCTTGTGAATTTTTTTTTTAAAACAAAATAAATAACAAATAGTATTATGTATTGAGATAAAAGAGTTTATGAAAGAAATTGTCAAATTGACGAGAGTCTGAGAGAGTGATGTGATTGAAAGGTCAAAGTAGGAGAGAGAGATGACTAAGACATATTGATAGAGATGAGTCATGAGTGAAGAGCGTCATTTTTCATTTTTTATAGCAAAATACTAAAAAATATTAACGTTATTTTATTAACGAACCGTTGTGTGGGTGAGATAGAAATCCGTGAGATGAGCCATGATTGAGGAAAATGAAGAATTTTTTATGCAGTTACTCACTCAACCTTTTATACAACCAACTCTTTACCATTTTTTTTTTATCAAAATAGGTAGTAACAAATTTTTTCCGAGACCTAAAACCCTAGCTTTACCAGTTTCTCCTTCTGCTGAGTAATCCATAATAGTTATAATAAAGAATACATTTTATTTTATTTTATTTTATTTTATTTTATTGTTTGAGAAATTCAAAAAAGACATTAAGCAAATGATCTCAATATAAGATGAGCTCGAATAGTTACCTCCTCCCTCCGAGACTTATAATAAGACGCATCTAATGTTAAGCAAATGATCAACCTCCCCTTTTGGTCGTTTGATTTGCCCTCGAATACCCTTTTCGTCCTCTATATTCCCGTTAAGCACACCTCTATACCAGACACCTTTTTATTCATCTTAATGAAAAAAAAAAAAAACAATTCATATGCCTTTACATTACCGTTAGAATCATGATTTCGGATTTCATAATGAATGGTCATTTAATTATATGTATAGGGTTCGAATCTTGATAACGAAAATAATATTATACTTGTGAGTAGATGAATTATCTCTTAACTAATACTTTACATTCTCAAAAATTTAGTCATACGACTACCGATCATAGGAATACCTTGGGTTCTACCCGAGACCTAAAAAAATCACGATTTCACACCAAGCCAATAGCTATTATTATTTGTAGGATTAGAGTAATACTAATTATCATTTTTCTGTACACTTTTTCACATTCTACCTTTAACGCAATATTTTTTATTAACTTATATTTCATACTTTCTTTAAAGCATGATTTAAAAGATAAAGATAAATGAGTTTAATTTGTATGTATTGTCAGTATAAAGATTTTTACACTGACAAACAATAAAAAATGATGGAATTAATGACTTTTAAAGTGATTAGAATAAGAATCAAGTATTTATAATGATATATCAATTTTTGATTGGTTTACAGTATAAAAAAACTTTACACTTTTATTATATATTAATTAAATCCAAGATAAAATGAGATACACTCAATATAAAAAATTGTGTTAAAATATATAAAAGAAATGTTACTAATATTCTCTCTAGGTTAAAAAAAATTGTGATTTGGATAACCATAATTATTTATCCTTAGCAATAAAACATGCCAAAAACAACGAAATCAATCATGGAAGATGGAAAAGTCATGGAAGATGGAAAAAGGAACGTGGCCACACCCACACCCACACCCACGTGGAATCCAAACTTTGATCTAAAATTTCAGGAAGCCTCAAGACATGGTGCTTGTTTGGTTAGCACTCAAAATGAAGTTTGTCCTTTCAAATCTCAGTTGTTACAGTAACTAGAATGTCGGAGTTAAATTGAGTTAAAAATAATTGATTTTTGATGGATAAAACTGAGTTTTGTATAAGTAAAAAAAATTAGTTTTTTTATTAAAAATAATTGATTCTAAATGTAGGATCCACAAAATTATACATATTTATACCTCTAATATGATTTTATTTTATCATTCAAACAAAATCAATTCTTCGAAACCTACTTTTAAAATATTGTTACCAAACACAAATCAATTTTTTTAACCTTGATTTTTTCAAAATAAATTCAATCAAAATCAATTTTATCAAAATATAAAATGAGCTTTACCACCCTTATGATCCTACCCGACTCGAGAAATTAGTCTCTACGATACACGTGGAGGATATCATGAAAAAAAAAAATCTAAAACAAAGGACCCATGTTCGTCCAGTTATATACTTTTGCAACGCCCGTAAGGGGTAAGTGGGGCATCAAAATTATTGCCCTCCCAACAAAATTACAAAGAAGCCCTCCAATTTGTCCCCTCCCCACGGGTTCCACCCTTCCACTGGCCTCAGAATAATGTCTAATATTAACACAATATTACGCTGGATAAAGGAATACTTTTGCACTTTGCTTCTGAGTAAAAATTATAGGATTTAATTTGATACAAAAAAATTATTATTTTATGATATATTATATTATTATTGAAAATACTTAATTCTTATAATAAATATTTTAATGTAAATAATAAATTTAATTAATTAATAATATAACTTTGTACATTGATGTACATTAAAATTAAACTAAAAACCTAAAACCATTAGCATGACGCCGCGTATTTCGCCAATTTCCAAATTCCAACAATAATCCCTCTTTCAAATCAGGGAAGCGACATGTTGGCCCGCATACCCCCGTATCGGATAAGATTCATAAACCAACGCCTCTGATCTTGCAACGTTGCAGCTCGGTCTCATCGTCGCTGGTCCCACGATCACAAGATCAGGATAGGCTACATCAATGCATCTTTCTTTACTTTCTCTATTAAATTAATTTTAATATATTATCGGTATGAATTTTTTATATTATTAATTAATTATAAATTATTTTTAATGATTTTTAAATCAATTATGATATGAGTTAAATACTTTTAAGAATTTTGCTAATGAGTATCTTAAGGGTATTATTTAAGAATTTTAAACAAGGTAATTATTCATTAAAAAGTTAGGTATTAATATTCTCAATGTATTAAATACACAATTTTCCATAAAGACTTAACTATCTAGACTTATTAAACAAAGATCTTGCTAATGACTGTCTTAAGGATATTCGTTAACATTAACAAATCTACAAATGGAAAATTTATATGAAAAAACTAAGTATTACATTTTTCGAAATGTTAAATATACTATTTCTCATACAAATCTTCCTTTTTTGGTTTCTTAAATAATATCTTAAAAACATTTAGCATTCTTCATTAGGGGTGAGCATCGGGCGGTTTCGGGCGGGTTCGGGTGGGGACCATCGGGTTCGGGCGGGTTGGAGGTAAAAAAAACAGAAACCGAACCCGCCCATCTATACCATCGGGTTGGGCGGTTCGGGTTAGGGCGGGTTCGGTCGGGTTCGGGCGGGTTGAAACGGGTTTAGGCTTTTTAATTATTTAATTTTATTCCAAAAAATTAAAAAAAAAACCCAACGAGCCTAATTAAAATTTAAGGCTTTCAACCCAATTAAGTACCAAAAAAAAAATATATAACAGAAGAGGGAAAAAAAAATAAGATCCAGTCTTGTGATCCATTCTCCATTAAATTTTTTTTTTTTTTTTTTTTTTTGTTATGAGCGGGTCGGGTCGGGTTCCGATGGGTGACAGAACCCAGACCCGAACCCGCCCGCTCCTATCCATCTGAAACCGCCGTTTCCACCCGCCCAACCCGCCAACCCGTTTCAACCCGCCCGAAACGCAAAAATTAGTGGCGGGTCGGGCGGTTTCGGGCGGGTTGAAAGATTTTGATCACCCCTATTCTTCATTAAACAATATCCTTAAGACTGTTTATAAAGATAAGTAATTTATTTATTTATGGTACAGTAATTTATTGTTAATTGATAGTATAACATGCCAACTAATTTTATTTTTCTTAATACGGTTTTTGTTGAACTTCCTTATTTATTTATATATATATATATATATATATATATATTTATTGGAAACTTACCCAAATCAATCATTTGGATCGAAAGAGTTTATCAAAATATTTTTATAGCTTAAATCCTTCAAATTCATTGTCAGAATAATCTTTGATTTGATTGATCAGAATTACCCCTCAATTTTCAATCTCTTAATAAGAGTGATTCCATAAGAATCAAAACTTCCGTTCCTCATGTTCTACTTCTTACAAGAGGATGTTGTTTTCACTCGACAGCCTTATAATTTTTATTTTGGCAATTACTCTGTCAGGAAATTATTTAAATATATAAAGTAAGACAAGATGGCATAAAAAATATTGAAATATGAATATTCGAGTATATCCAAAATCCAAATGGTTGGGATGATGGGTTGGTTGGAATTATAATATCCAACTGACGTGGATCCTGCTGTATGGCCTAATTTCAGTCGAATTAAAATGAATGGTGAGATCTGAATCAGCGAATCAAGTACCGCCCAGATTGGAGCCTCATTGGCGAGGCGAGTGGAGTCCAAGATGGCCTAACGGGGGACCCACAGTTTTGATATAAATGGCAATTAAACACACATGATCCACACCAAGCAAGAAAAGTGAGTCAAAAGAACATAGAAAAATTCAACAACGTTAATCATCATGGGTGGAACCTCCATGACTAGGTTTCTGGCGACTCGCCGCCGGGAAATGGTGCTGGATGGTCTGGAGTTTGCTTATGTGGAAGAGCAACCAGGTGAGACGAGTGTCGGTGATGTTGAGTTTGAGTTTCTTGACGATGGAGACATGTTGTTAGCTCAAAGTGCTAGCAGCGATGAGTGTCACCCAAACGAAATGGAGCTTGATGAAGAAGAAAACGAGGGAGACAAGGATCACGGTGGTAACATTGAGGAGAATAGAAGCTTCTGGGATAACCAACACCAGCTTTTGCAGGTAATATTAATCAACACATTCTTCATTTTGTTTTCTTCAACATTAAAATTTAAAATTTTAGACAAATAAGAAATATTGGTCCGTTTGCTTTGTTTGTTTGTAGGTTTCTGTTCTGTTTTCAAAGATTTGTAGTAAAATGAAAATAAAGAAAACAACTTGCAAATCAAACATGACAACATAAAAAAAATAGTTTTTTTTTTTGGTGAGGACAAGGCTCTATTTTATGTAATTTACTCAACATTTAATTGATTTTAGGAGAATGGTTAGTAGGGGTCTTGATTTTATCTTATTTGAAAATGCAAAAAGATTATTTTTGCACACATTAGAGTCTAGTTTCCTGTTTCTTAAAATAATTATAAAAGTGATATTTTAGTTTTGTTATCTTTTTTGTACATGAAAAAAAGTTGTGTGAAAATAGTGCAACAAAAATGATGTACAAATAATATATTACCTGAAAATATAAGGATGAAATTTGAATGAAGATATGTTTGACACCAAATAGATTTGTTACGGAAAATTGAAGAAATTTGTACACTGCTATGTTTGTTGAATATAATTTTGCCTTTGTTCCAAAAGCTTAGTTGGCTCTGGTGCTTTTGAGACATATATTTGTTTGTTTGTTTTGAGCAAATGGGGTAAAATGATGCAGGGCAGTGTATGCAGAACCAGTTCTTTAGAGTCAAGGATAAGGCATGCCACCAAAGAAGCGCTTCAGCAAATACAAAGCGCGGAAACCGTGTGTGGTTGCAGCAGACAGATGGGTGCTACCACCTCCTGCCGAAAATGCTTGATGAGAGAGGTTTCTAGGCGACTTCAGAAAGCAGGTTATAATAGCGCCATTTGCAAAACAAAATGGAGAAGCTCACCAGACATTCCATCAGGTTATATCCAATTCCACATAATAATTCCAACCACATGCATCTTTTCTTCACTTTTTTCTGTTTCTTATGATCTTTTTAAATTTAAAAGACATCTTCAGGGTGGGTCTAAATAAAGATGAGATTGAACGTACACTAATAACCTATATTATCCTGTTTTTTTTTTTTTTTTCCACCTAAAAAGTCCCTTTCAACTAATGAGTAGACTATTAATTTGCACTTTAGCTGTAGGGTTATAATTAGAATTTAATATAAGCTTTTTCTTAACCATAGTATAAAAAATATGTGCAGGGGAACACAATTTTTTGGATGTGGTAGACAATGCAAGCTCAAAGAAAGGGGAGGTGAGGGCGATCATAGAACTGAACTTCCGAGCAGAATTTGAGATGGCAAGGGGAAGCGAGGACTATAACAGACTTGTTCGGAGGCTACCAGATGTATTTGTGGGGAAAGTAGAGAGATTAAGCAACATAATCAAGATAGTGTGCGTGGCAGCCAAAAGGTGCATGAAAGAAAGGAAAATGCACATGGGACCATGGAGGAAGCATAGGTACATGCAAGCTAAGTGGTTAGGTCCATGTGAAAGGAACACTTCAACAACCACCCTTTCAATGGGATATTCTTCTCATGAGAGGATGCCTAAGCCAAAGGCATCCATGTTGACTGTTGATTTGTTAGAGAAGCTTCCCAATATGCATTGTACAGCGGTTGAGGTTTTGTAATTGTAAAAGTGAGAAGCCTCGTTTTTTTTTTTTTTTTTTTTTACCACTTGTTTTGGTAAATTTATTTTATTTTATTTTTTTCCCCGTGAAAAATGAGTGATGCAAAAATTTCTCATGCATGTATGTAAATAATTTGTAGAAATACATGCGAATGCAGTTCAAAGCTGGCAAAACAGATTTTTGATGGGGGATTTCTTTTGTTCATTAACGGGGAATCCATGGTTCGTTCCTAATGTGTATGACACGAACAGCCTCTCATTCTCCAACTACAAAAGTCCTCTCACCCACTGTTAACTAAAAGGGTTTAGTAGTTTACAGATTGAGACTGAGAAACTAAAAGCATATCTTATGGAGGTAGAGATGAACAAGCGTGTGGTATGGTCACTGGATCTCTGTTCCACTCTACATCCTATATTTCTTTTACTTGCTACTAACATAATTGGACTCTCCTACACCGTTTTCTTCCCACTACTGCTGATAATTATGCATGAATGAATGTTTTTGCTATTTATTTATAGATATTTCATTCCTTTGCATATTGAGTAATCTCAATCTTGCTGTAATTGATTTATTCTTGTGGTCCTTCATAAACTATCACAAACTATATATCACTGACCATTTGAAATTATTGCAGGTTCTTGGACATATCTGCTACCAATATACTAGCCGCTGGTTTAAATGGATACCTGACCGCCCTACTATAAATAATTTTTTTATAAAAAAAATAGATTTGGTTTCCTAGGGCTAAAGCCCTGGATAATGTCCTAAGTTTCCCAGGGATTTACCCGTGAGAAAGGTTTCCTAGGGTTACAAATGAGGGAAAGGTTTCCCAGGGCTTGTATAGTGGGAAATTTCCCGAGGGCGTAACCGCGGGTAATTTCCCGAGGCCTTTTCATTTTACCAGTGGGAAATTGTTTCCGACACCCTGTTATCCAGCGAATTTGAAATCGTGGGTGATCCAAGAGAAATGTATATTTTTCCACAAATTTGTGGCCTTTCCCGAGGCTTCTGGCCTTGGAAAACAACGAGATTTCTTGTGGTGGATGTCTCCATGTAGGGATGGAAATAATATGGACCATACATATTGGGTACCTGCAAAAAATATTCATAATGAGTAGGATAAATACCCGCTTTATAGGTATGGATCTGGGTTTGGGTAATTACCCACAAATTTGAATGAGCATAGATGTGGATATGGGTACTCAAGTACTCACCCGACCCCGCACCCGAAATTTATTCGTTTTTGATGTTTTAGATATTTTTATTTAGTTAAATACTTTGATTTGTAATGTTTTATGGGTAGATTTGAAAGATCTTTGGATATTTTTAAATTTGAGTTATAAAGTACGGGTAACGGGTTCGGTTATGGGTGCTTAGGTACCCAGATGGGACGGGTACGGGTACTAAAGTTACTACCCACACGGGTATTTTTTTTTAAGCACGAGTATAGGGATGGGTACTACAGTATCCTACCCAGACCTTACCCATTGCCATCCCTACCTCTATGGGGTGACGGAGGATCCAATCAATATCTTAAGTTGAAGATTTTGTGAATAATTTGTATTCACAGTAGAAGTTTATGACCATGGTCCAATGTTGTCCTCTCTATTATTTTGGGTCGGTAGGACATTTTTTCGGATGTTTGAAGGCAACACTCTTCTCATGAGCTAGTTTTTGGGTTGAGTTTGGTCCAACTCCAAATTCCAATATGGTATCAGAGTTATCATAGATTCGTTGGGCAACTCGTAGATGTCAAATCTTGCAAACTCCACACTGAAGATGTCCAATCCTAGACGTGAGAGGTGTGTGTTGGAGTCCTATATTGGATAGTGATATGACTTTAATAATGATTATAAGAGAAAGACAACCATCAGCTCATAAGCTAGCTTTTGGGAACGAGCTAGACCCAAACCCAAATTCTAAGAGTTCTAATGTATGTTTTAATATTGTCCTTGAGTTGAATGGATCCATGTGGCGAGACAATCCGAATACACAAGATCGTGTGTCGCTAATGCAAAAGAGCCTTTCTACAATGGTTGAAAAAGGCTTTCTACATCGATTGACCACCCGTTGCAGATATGCTCGTTGTAGGGACTTTCTACAACGGTTGTCCAATCATTGTAGAAAGTACCGTTCTAAATCGGTTAGAAGACCCAGCCGTTGTAGAAAGTGTGATTTCTACATCCAAATTGTGGACTCTGATTGACTCTCTACATCGATTGTGTTGACCAACCCATGTAGAAAGATAACTTTCTACACCGGTTATTTTGACCAACCGATGTAGAAAGTACACTTAATGCATCACTGGTAGACTTTCTACATCGATTAAGGTCCCAACCGATGTAGAAAATTTTTTTTTGTTAAAAAAAAACCACATTTGTTTCTTCCCTCACTTCCTTTCCATGTTTTCATTCAATTTTCAGTACACATCAACAGAGTTAACAACACATAATTAACAAAAACTCAACAATTAACATTAACATCCATATATATGATTCCATAAACATATAATTAACCAGTACTAATCTAACTATATCAACAAAAAAAAAATTAAAATCTATATAGATGTCGAACTAAATACATCCAGGATACAAATGCTATAAAAGAGGGTTACAACTAGAGGGAGGATAACTTTCTAACAGGAAAGTTTATACAAAAGAGAATAGGGAATAATGCATCAAAACTGCCCAATTCCCTCTGAATATTTAAGATAAAATGACTTCCTTGAAACAGCCAAGAGCAGAACTGCACACTCATAAAATTTTGGTGTCTTAGTTTTCACCTAATCCTTGAGGTGGCGTTTGGTTGGTGGAAAGTTTTATTCCCAAGTAAATTATATTCCCGGGAATGAGATTCCCAGGAATGACATTCCCAGGAATATTAGCAAAACATGTTTGGTTGACACTTCACTTTCCTGAGAATAATATATTGCATTCCCAATAAATTTCTTTGCCATGTTTGATTCATGTAAAATATTCACAGGAGTATAATTCACTTTTCCAAAAATATCCTTATAAATAAAAATATAAAAAAATGATGATCTATGTTAGCTAGAAAAAAAAAACACAAAGACACAAAAAAAAAAATGACAGAGTATTCCATGGAGAAATAAAAAAGAAGAAGAAAAACACAGGCACAGACTTGCAATATATGCAGCAATAGTGGCCTGCGATATATACACAACAGTGGCGTAGCGAGAATGACTTCCAACACATGAGGATGGTGCAAGAGGATATGCGGTAGTGTCGCTGGGCATTTGTAAGTTCTGACAATGAATGAATATCAAAAGACAGACATATTTGAGAGGGAGATAGTAGGGTGGGGATAATTGAGTAATTTAATACCTTTCAAGTTTTCTATTCCCGTGGGAATACTCTTTTCCCACCCTAAAACATGGGAATAAAACTTTCCCATCTCCTTCACAACTATTATTCCCAGGCATCTTTTATTCCCGGGAATAGTTTCTATCTCTTATACCAATCATAGGAATATTTTATTCCCACCTCATTCCCAGGAAAAAGTTTCTCCCATACCAAACACCACCTGAAGGTACTATTCTTTGCTGGAGTTGATCAGGAAGTTTACACATATGTTCATTAGCTGATGAACTTGGCTTGTCAAGAGGGGTTGAACCCAAATCAAGCTGGGAATCAAAAAAATTGATGTAAGCAAGAAAGTAATGGAGATATCTAAAAAATATTGCAGTAAATATATGATTTCTTATTATTGTTAAAAAATATTTGAGTTTACCTTAATCCTCTTCAACCTCGTTTCTAGCTATCTTTGCCTTAAAAGTAGCATTTTTATTTGCAATCTCCTGCAAACACATAGCAGATACAAATGAGTCTGAGGGGAAGGGAGAGGTGGAGCTCAAAATTACAGATATTCTATGAGAAAGAAAACAACATTGATACCTCTCTTAAATGTATCCTTTCCTTAAGCAGAAAGCTTTCCTCTATCATAAGCTCAGCATAGGTCTAGAACATGGCAAAAAAAGAATCATATACACGGATGATACATCAGTAGGCAATTAGAGGCAATTGGCTTCTCAAACCAGAGATCAATGACCACGACAGAAATTTTGAAACTAATGATAATAAAGTAAAAGATACTTATAAGGTAGCTTTACCTTTTTCCTTTTGCACTTCTTGGTGGAAGCAGAGTTGTCCCCATGTTCACCCGTAGCAGTACCCTGAAAATTTCATATAAATCCAAAAACTGTTGGTTAAATAATTTCATATAAAAGGTGAAGACTAAGCAACTCAAAATAATTAGAATATGAAAAATAAAAGTTAGGAGAGACAGAAGAAAGGGGTCAGCCCGAGTTTTTCAAAACACCAATCCAGACATACTTGTAAGCAGGGTTAGAGAGAACCAGAAGCAAAGTGCTTGGCCTTATCTGTTATGACACACTCTGAGTGACTAATAGCTCTTAGTGAGTGTTTGTGTTGTACGATGATGTTCTGTTCTGGAGAGCAAGTACCAACTACCTTGTAGATCAAAAGCAACCAAAACCTAAGAAAATGACCGAGAAGGCAAGAGAAAGGCCTGATTAAACTCAAAAGCAACCAAGAAGCTATGATTAAAGTCAATATAAACCAGATACTTTAACATAGGGAGAAGATCAATGCCTGAGCTAAGAAGGATGAAAATAAGCAATATGATGACAGTACACACAAGCAAATAATTTAATAGAACTAGCAACTCCATAAATTTGTCATTCTTCAGATCAAGATCAAATGTTCATAAACACAATACTATCCAAAATAGAACTCACATACTCTTTAATCTAGAGACAAGATAGCAAAAAAATTGTTTTTTTTTTTAAGAGAAGGCAAGAGTATAATGTGTGTTACTTTGCTTGATCTATGTCATAAGAAACAAACTATAGCAGAAAACGACAAGTCAGCATTTGTTCATCTAAAATGGGGCATTCACTTACAAGGGAATCTAAATTTTCCTAACACAATTAAATCATAAATTAGTAGCAGTGGCAACTCTGCAAAGATAAAGTGCCTTGACTTTAACATAAATACGTAAGAAGATACAGTAAACCAGAAGTCCAATTAGTGGATACAACCTCTATCAATATGTTCTAATACCATGTTCATTACTGTGAGATGCAGGTTAGAAATGGCAAACATACATAAATTGTCGACTTTCTTTGCCATATCTTTGATTTTCTTCTCCACTTTATACTTGTTGAATAAGGTCCCAGGCCCTGCATAAACCAATATCTATGAACCATAAATATCTATCTATCACATCCCACATTACATAGAGAAGAAACTTGTTAGACCCCCTATTAAGAAAGTATATGAAAGGAGGAGGCCGAAACAGCCCAAACGAATTGGGCCAGCCTCAGATTAGTTAGTTAGTACCAAGGTAGCAAATTAGCAAGATAAATAGAGAGCAGAGGGGGGGAGAATTAGTTAGGAAGTTAGTTGGAACTAGAACCAAAAGGAAAAGGCCAAGATCTTGAATCTTGGAGGGAAACACCATTGTATTTTCATTTTTCTACTGCTCTCATTAGTTTGTTCTTACTTCTCTGATTTTGGGAACATTTCCCCAGAGAAATTCTTTCTATACTGTAATAAAATTCATCAAGAATCCCTAATTGTTGAACCAGTTCTATCAACTGGTATCAAAGCTCTTGGATCTTGGGGAAAGATTCATGGTTTCGACGAGAGGAATGGAAACCAGAGTGGAGTTTCTCGAGCACGGGTATGAGACGATCATGGCAATGCGCGAAGAACTACAGGAACTGAGAAGAGTCGTTGATGAAGAACGACTTGAGAGAATCGAAACAAGAAGGCAACTTGGAGAACTTCTCGAGACAGTGCGTGGATTGACAAGTCGCAGCGCTAGGGAAGGAAACGGAGGAGGATCCGCCCACGAATCTCAGATCCGAGATGAAAGATGGAGGAAACTAGAAGTGCCGGTCTTCGACGGCAGTGATGCGTATGGGTGGGCGAATCGGGTGGAACGTTATTTTGAGTTGAAGGGATTGAGTGACGAAGAAAAGCTACAAGCTGTGATGGTGGCTATGGAAGGGAAGGCCTTGACCTGGTATCAGTGGTGGGAATATTGCGCCCAGAACCCTACATGGCAACGGTATTGCTCCGATGTGATTCGAAGGTTCCAGCCATCGATGATACATAGTCCTTTTGAACTATTGTTGAGTCTCAAACAGACCGGGACAGTCGAAGAGTATAGGGAACAATTCGAGCTATATGCGGGACTGCTTATGAAAGAAGCTCAACCCGATTACTTGAAGGGGATCTTTCTTAATGGACTCAAAGAGGTGATTAGGGCTGAATTAAAGATGCACAGGGCAGACACTATAGCGGAATTAATGGATTTTGCCCAGAGTATTGATGAGAAAAACTTGCTGATGAATAGAGGGAGTCAATCGGTACCAAGAAGTGGGGCTACAACAAGAAATGCAAGTAGTACCAGGTTGATCACATGGGAACCAGGAAACAAGAACCAAATTCAACCTGCATCAGTGACAGGGAGTTCAGGGAACGATTCCAATAATCTGAAATCTACAGGATCTTTCAAAGGAAGAAATTTTCGAAGACTGAGTGAGGCAGAACTCCAAGAAAGATCAAGAAGAGGTCTTTGTTTCAGATGTGATGAGAAATGGGGCCTGTGCCACACCCGTAGTAACAAACAATTACTGATTCTGATCTTGGGCGAAGAAGAAGATGATAGTAAAACAAGAAGAAACAGAGGGAGAATTGGTGATGAAACAATTTGCGATTATCCTTGTATAGTATTACGGGATTGACCTCCAAGAAATCAATCAAGATGCTGGGCATCCTAGCTGGTAGACAGGTGACAGTTTTGGTGGAGTGTGGAGCCTCTCATAACTTCATCTCTGCCACCACAGTAAACGATTGTGATTTACCGGTATCACCAACCCCTCAATACTCGGGCGAAGGAGGGGATGGAAGGACAATTGTGTGTAAAGGCATGTGTACACGTGGTGCTTTTAATACAAGGGTTAGAAATCCAAGCAAGATTTTTTTGTTTTCGAATTGGGGGAGTTGATGTAGTGCTTGGTATGGAATGGTTATCTAGCCTTGGTGAGATTCGGGCTAACTTCAAAGAACTTTCACTCAAGATTCCCACCAAGGAAGGTATAAAGTCATTGAAGGGAGACCCTGCCCTAACCAGAACTAGGCGTCATTTAAATCAATTCTAAAGGCCATAGCTGATCAAGGGGAGGGTTTCCTTCTAGACTACCATAGTATGCAAACTGAGGCAGAACAGGGGCACTCTAGTCCTCAGTGGCTGGTTTCAGATCCTTGATGATTATCTTGAGGTATTTCAGGAACCACAAGGTTTACCTCCACCCAGCGCGCCAAGACCATGCCATAGTTACGAAGGGGGATCCAATATCCCCAATCTCAGGCCTTATAGGTACCCCCACTACCAGAAAAATGAAATTGAAAAATTGATAGATGATATGTTGAGTTCAGGAATCATAAGGCCGAGTGTGAGCCCTTACTCGAGCCCGATCATTTTGGTTAAGAAGAAGGATGGGGGATGGCGTTTGCGTAGATTACCGAGAGCTCTTAACAAAATCACCATTCCGGACAAGTTCCCTATACCGATTATTGATGAGTTGTTGGATGAACTAGGAGGAGCAGTGGTATTTTCTAAGTTGGACCTTTGATCCGGTTATCACCAGATTCGCATGAGAGAAGAAGATATTCCAAAAACGGCATTCCGAACCCATGAGGGGCACTATGAGTTTGTAGTCATGCCCTTTGGCTTGACTAATGCACCATCAACGTTCCAATCTCTTATGAATGAGATGCTGAAACCATATTTGAGAAAGTTCACCTTAGTATTCTTTGATGATATCCTAGTGTATAGCAAAACTGAAGAGGATCACAAGAGACACTTGCAGGCCGTGCTAGCTCTTCTTAAAGAACACCAACTATTTGCAAATAAGAAGAAATGCCACTTTGGACAGCAGCAGCTGGAGTATCTAGGCCACATTATCTCAGCTCAGGGTGTAGCCGCAGACCCCAAGAAGTTGGCTGTAATGTTAGATTGGCCGGTCCCCAAAGACCTTAAGGCACTTAGAGGATTTTTGGGTCTTACTGGGTACTACAGAAGGTTTGTTAAAGACTATGGTAAGCTGGCCAGACCTTTGACTCAGTTGTTAAAGAAAGATAACTTCCTTTGGTCTATAGAGGCTCAAGGTGCATTCGATAAGTTGAAAGCTTTGATGGCTGACTTGCCAGTTTTGACAATTCCGGATTTCTCTAAAGTTTTCACCATTGAGACAGATGCATCGAATAAAGGTCTTGGAGCAGTTCTTCTCCAAGAGGGCAGACCCGTGGCTTTCCTTAGCCAAGCTTTATCCGAGAGAGCTCAAGCAAGATCTGTATATGAACGCGAGTTAATGGCCATTGTGATGGCAGTCGAAAATGGAGGCATTATCTTTTGGGCAGGCATTTTGTCATTGTTACTGACCAGAAAAGCTTAAAATTCCTCACAGATCAACGAGTTTTGGGAGAGGAGCAATTCAAGTGGACATCCAAGTTAATGGGCTTTGATTTCGAGATTCAATATAGGCCCGGATCAGAGAATAATGCAGCAGATGCCCTTTCCAGGAGAATGACTTTTGCTGCTCTGTCCACTGTCCAATTTTCAGAATTGGAAGAATGGGAAGAGGAAGTCAAGCAAGATCCTAAACTGCAGAGTATCATACAAGACTTAATCAAAGACTCACACTCTCATCCTGGCTATTCCTTTCAGAACAGAAAACTACTATATAAAGGGAAGCTAGTACTACCAAAATCTTCTTCCAAGATTCCTATTTTACTAAAAGAATTCCATAGCTCAGCAATAGGAGGACACTCAGGATTTTTTAGATCCTATAAACGCATCGCTGGACTAGTTTACTGGGAAGGAATGAAAAGAGATATTCAGCAATTTGTGACTTCATGTGAAATATGCCAGTTAAATAAATATCAGACATTGTCACCAGCAGGTTTGCTCCAACCTTTGCCTATTCCCACTCAAGTTTGGGCTGATGTGTCCATGGATTTTGTTGAAGGACTTCCTAAGGTACAAGGGAAGGATGTTATTCTTGTGGTGGTAGATCGGCTCACAAAATATGCTCATTTTATCCCTCTTAGCCATCCATTCACTGTCAAGGATGTGGCAGAAGTTTTCATTGCTGAAGTAGTGAAGTTGCATGGGTTTCCTTCTACCATTGTATCCGATAGGGGCAAGATTTTCCTAAGTCATTTCTGGAAGGAGCTATTTCGGTTAGCTGGCACTAAACTCAAATTCAGTTCTGCATATCATCCTCAAACCGATGGGCAGACTGAAGTTGTACATCGTTGTTTGGAAACCTACTTGCGCTGCCTTACAGGTTCTAAGCCGAAACAATGGCCCCGTTGGTTGAGTTGGGCAGAATTCTGGTTCAACACCAACTATAACAGCTCCACCAAATTAACTCCTTTCAAAGCCCTGTATGGAAGAGAGCCCCCACACCTCCTTAAAGGTACCACCATTCCATCTTCATTTGAGGAAGTGAATAGCATGACTGAGGCTCGTGATCAATTGTTGCATGATCTAAAAACCAATTTACTGAAGGCTCAAGCACAAATGAAGCAGTATGCTGATCAGTCTCGCAGAACAATCAATCTAGCAGTGGGAGAATGGGTTTATTTGAAACTGCAGCCCTATCGCTTAAAATCTCTTGCAAAGAAAAGGAATGAGAAGTTAAGCCCTCGCTACTATGGTCCCTATCAAATCAGCAAACAGATTGGTCCGGTTGCTTTTCAGCTATCACTCCCCGATGAGTGCAGAATTCACCCTGTTTTTCATGCATCATTGTTGAAGAAAGCCCTTTCTCCTTCGATCACACCTCAACCTCTTCCAAAAATGCTCTCGGAAGAGCTGGAACTTCAGGTTTTTCCAGCTGCAGTCCAAGCCATCCGAAACAACAACTCTGGTGCAGCTGAGGTTTTGATACAATGGCAGGATCTTCCTGACTTTGAGGCTACTTGGGAACCTTATGAAACAATTGCAACCCAGTTTCCATCTTTTCACCTTGAGGACAAGGTGGATCTTTTGGGGGAGTATTGTTAGACCCCTATTAAGAAAGTATATGAAAGGAGGAGGCCAAACAGCCCAAACGAATTGGGCCAGCCTCGATTAGTTAGTTAGTACCAAGGTAGCAAATTAGCAAGATAAATAGAGAGCAGAGGGGGGGAGAATTAGTTAGGAAGTTAGTTGGAACTAGAACCAAAAGGAAAAGGCCAAGATCTTGAATCTTGGAGGGAAACACCATTGTATTTTCATTTTTCTACTGCTCTCATTAGTTTGTTCTTACTTCTCTGATTTTGGGAACATTTCCCCAGAGAAATTCTTTCTATATTGTAATAAAATTCATCAAGAATCCCTAATTGTTGAACCAGTTCTATCAAAACTCAGTATACTTTAGGCATGTCTACTATACCTCAGTAGTATGTCAGGAATTCTTACACCAAATTCATTTATTGAGACTGTAAAAGTCAGGTATAGCAGGGATTTTTTGCTGCTTCCAAAGTTATTTTATAGTGGGAAACCGAAAATGTCTCAAGTATGAAAAGCAGCAAAACATCAATATAGTAGAGACAATAAACCATGATGAAAATATGAGGACCACTACCAAACAGACCACTTGATTGTTGGCTAAAGTTAATAATATATGGAATGCCCCTCTCTAGTTCAAGACTTTGATCTTTCAATATAGGAGAGCTACAACTTTTTTTATTTAACAATACATAGCGCAAGTATTTCATAGAAAAGCTTCCTTGTAATAGAGTATGTAAAACATACCCCTGGGTTTATAAGGGGGTGTGTTAGTGTAATTGAATAAGCTGTAATATAGCTACAGTAGAGAAATAGGCTGAGTAAGCCAAAGTTAGTTAGAGAGGTGGTTACCTCACATCTACTATAAATAGATGTATAGTGATGTATCTAGTAATTAATTCAATACAGATTCAATTTCTCATTTTCCCCTCCCTCCCTCCCTCCCTAACCTATGCTCTGTTTCTAATATGGTATATAGAGCTTGAAAGTTCTAGCAATGGCTTCCGTCGATAATCATGATCTCAATCCGCCACCTCCACCGCCGCCTCCGGCTCCGGCGGCGGCGGCGGTTCCACCAAATCTCTCCATGCTAGTCACAGTGAAGCTCATCGTTGCCAATTTCCTCCATTGACGACAAGTTGTCGAAGCAGTTATCCGCGCCAATCGCCTTGAGCGATATGTTGTGAGTCCTCGGATTCCGCCTCGGTATCTCAGCGAAGACGATCGAATTGCAGATCGCATGAACCCTGAGTTCCTCACCTGGGAAGCACAAGATCAATACATCTTCATTTGGCTATTGAACTCGCCCTCAAAGTTGATTCATGCTCGTGTCATTGGTTGTTCCCATGCGTGGGAGCTATGGGATGAACTTCACAGTCATTTCAATTCTCTCACCAAAGCTCGAAGTGCGCAATTGAGATCAGAATTGCATCATATCGCGAAGGGAGATCGGAAGATCAACAAGTATCTTCTGAGAATCAAGGCTCTAGTTGATGCTTTGACTTCAATCGGAAACCCTATCACTCATCAAGAGCATATTGATTCGAATCCTAGAAGGTTTGCCAGAGGAGTATCACATTCTTTTTCCTACAACCAAGAGTCGAGTGGATCCTCACTCTGTTGCAGAGAGTTAAGCTCTTCTCCTCTCGCATGAATCGCGCCTCGAACGTCTCAAATCGAAGACTGCAGTTGATGCATTCTCTGTCAATTTGGCACATATTGCCTCTCCTTCACAGAATCAGGTGCCAGCTACTTTACCTCCTTCGAATTCCTTTCAAAACAACAATCCGAATCAGTTTCGGAACTCTAATTTCCCTGGTAATGGTTTCCGAGGTGGACGTGGTGGTCGCTATGGTCATCGTGGCCGTGGAAGAGGTGGTAGATTCTATAATTGAGGTGGAGCTGAGTGTCAGATCTGTCATCGTACCAATCATGATGCAGCAAACTGCTACTATCGATTTGGTCAGAACTATGTTCCTCCACCTCCTAGGCCTACTCAGAATCAACCTCAGTATCAGTCTCAGTACTATAGGTCCAATCAACCACAACACCTTGATGCTCAGTCCTATCAGCAGGTGCATTATCAGAGACAATATCCTCCTTCTTTCACCACTCAGCAAGCTGCTCCTGCAGCCAATCTTCCACCCCTGCTGCCTCTACCTTGGCAAAACTCTAGATCTCCAACTGCACATCAGGGGGGTCCTATGGCTATGGTAGCTGCTGGTTCTGACCCTATGGCTATGGTAGCCTCCAATTCTACCACTGATTCAGGTGCTTGGTATGTAGATAGTGGAGCCACACATCATGTGACCTCAAATATTGGAAATCTCCATCAGCAGAATGGCTCCTCTGGTCTTGACCAAGTCTTTATGGGTAATGGTATTGGCCTATCCATTATCTCTATAGGTTCTACAAGTGTTAAATCACCACACAACTCTTCTGTCACTCTTAAACTGAAAGATATCCTATATGTGCCTAAAATTACTAAAATCTGCTCAGTGTCGGTAAATTCTGTCTTGATAATAATGTCACTTTTGAATTTCACTCTCATGTTTGTGATGTCCTCTGTCAGGTCAGTAAACAGGTTCTCCTAACTGGTCAAGTCAACCCCCAAGGTCTCTATGTGTTTCCCAAGCTTCTTGGGGCTGCTCAAGCTCCTCATTGCCTCAGTGTTTCTAGTTATAGTCCTAGGTCTCTTAGTTCACCAGGACAATGTATCAGTCTTACTAATTCACTTCCAGGTTGTAATGCTAGTTGTAATGTTGTAAGCAAAATGCCAAATACACACTATATTTGGCATTGTAGGTTAGGTCATGCCAATGATGTGGCAATCAAGACTGTTCTTCAGCATTGTAATCTTCCTTTAATGAATAAAACTATTACAGATTACTGTTCTGCTTGTTGTTTTGGCAAGTCTCACAGACTGCCTTCTAATGCCTACTACTCTTTATCACAAACCTTTTGAGTTACTGTTTCTTGATCTTTGGGGACCTGCTCCCATCAAGTCCACAACTGGCTATTCCTATTATCTGTCTATTGTTGATGCATACTCTAAGTTTACTTGGATTTTCTTACTTAAACAGAAATCTGAGACCCTAACCATATTCAAACAATTTTTTGAACTTGTCAAAGTCCAATTTAATTCAGTTATCAAGTCCAAACTGACTGGGGGTGAATTTAGACCCTTCACCAAGTTTCTTGCTTATTTAGGTGTTGTACATAGGGTCATTTGTCCTCACACTCACCATCAAAATGGGAGTGTTGAGAGGAAACATAGACACATTGTGGAAACTGGCCTAACTCACCTTGCTCAAGCTTGCTTGCCGATAAAGTTTTGGGACCATGCCTTTACCACTGCAACCTACCTTATTAACAGGTTGCCCACACCCACTCTTTCTCAAAAGCCTCCTTTTGCCACTCTCTATAATGTTGGGCCAGATTATAACTTTCTAAGAGTGTTTGGGTGTGCATGTTACCCTTGTCTTAGGCCTTACAACAAAAACAAATTGGAGTTTAGATCTTGTGAATGCACCTTCTTGGGCTACTCTTCCCATAAAGGATACAAATGTTTGTCTAAAGATGGAAGACTCTATATTTCCAAGGATGTTCAGTTCGATGAACACAAGTTTCCCTTTGCCACCACTCTCAGTCAGTCACCTGTGTCCAGTACTCATCAGTCTAGTCCCATGTGCCCTGTTCCTCTCACTGTTTTGCCTCAGAACTTTGTTCCTCCACCTGAACAGCATTTCAGTCCCCCACCTGCACATGTTCCTGCTCCTTCTTCTTCTCTGTCTTCACCACATCCTGCATCACCTCCCTCCCATTCTTCTCCCAGTTCAGCCTCCTTCCCTTCCTACATTCAGGCCTAACTCCTCAATATCCTGCTTCTTCTACTGAACCTATTCATCAGTCTCCAAGTCCCTCCACTGAACCCTGTACAGCACCTCATAATGTGCATCCTATGGTCACTAGGGCCGAGTCTAGAGTCTCAGCAGCTCTTCTAACACATGTAGAACCAAGCACTCCTAAGCAGGCTTTGACCTTACCCCATTGGAAGGAGGCCATGCAACAAGAATATGATGCCTTGGTCAAGAATAAAACTTGGACATTGGTTGATTTACCTGCTCATAGGCAGGCCATTGGTTGTAAATGGGTCTTCCGAGTTAAGGAAAATCCAGATGGGTCAATTAACAAATACAAAGCTCGCTTGGTAGCTAAAGGGTTTCATCAGAAGCAAGGTTTTGATTACAGTGAAACATTTTCACCAGTTGTTAAGCTAGTCACAATTCGGGTAGTGTTGACTTTGGCCATTTCTCAAGGCTGGACAATCCAACAATTGGATGTCAATAATGCCTTTCTCAATGGGCATCTCACTGAGGAAGTTTATATGCAACAACCCCTTGGATTTTCGAGTTCCAACCCAGGGCAGGTGTGCAGGCTCAACAAGGCAATTTATGGCCTTAAACAGGCCCCAAGAGCATGGTTTGAAAGACTAACCAAGGCTCTGTTACAATTTGAGTTTAAGTCTAGCAAGTGTAACGCTTCCTTATTCGTTCACTCATTTGGAGGACACTACACTTATGCTTTGATCTATGTTGATGACATCATTGTCACTGGTTCCCTACCCAAAAGAATTTCAGACCTAATAGTGAAACTTAATTCTGAATTTGCTCTCAAGCAACTTGGAGAGCTGGATTATTTCTTGGGTGTTGAAGTGAAGAAACTGCCTAATGGTGCCTTGCTGCTCTCTCAAACTAAGTATATCAAGGATCTGCTTGCCAAAGCCAATATGGCAGAAGCCAAATCCCTTACTAAACATGGGGGAAACTATCTGCCTGAACCCTCCCAGTACAGATCTATAGTGGGAACATAACAGTATGCAACCATCACCCGCCCTGAAATCTGTTTCAGTGTTGGAAAGGTCTGCCAGTTTCTTTCTCAGCCTCTTGAAGAGCATTGGAAAGAAGTCAAGCACATCCTAAGGTATCTACAGGGTACTCTCAGTCATGGTTTGCTTCTTAAACCAGCTTTACAGGGTCAGCCCTTGAGCATTCAAGCTTTTAGTGATGCTGATTGGGCAGCTGACACAGATGACAGGAGGTCCATTTCTGGTTCTTGTGTGTATTTGGGCCCAAATTTGGTTTCTTGGTGGTCTCGGAAGCAGACCTTAGTGGCTAGGTCTAGCACAGAAGCAGCTTAGCAGCCACCACAGCAGAAGTCCTCCGGTTGCAGTCATTGCTAAAGGAGCTACAAGTTCCAACTCTTAATCCTGTCATCTACTGTGACAACTTGAGCACTGTCTCTCTAGCTCACAATCCAGTACTTCACTCGTGAACCAAGCACATGGAATTAGACCTATTTTTTGTTAGGGAAAAGGTTCTGGCCAAGTCACTCACAGTGACTCGTATCCCTGGCCTTGATCAGGTTGCTGATTTACTCACCACCTCTCACACAGTCCAGATTTGAAGAGCTGAGAGCAAATCTTGGTGTAGCTGATAGGTTCTCATTGGTTAACCCCTCTACTGTTTCTAAGGGGGGTGTAATAGAGTATGTAAAACATACCCCTGGGTTTATAAGGGGGTGTGTTAGTGTAATTGAATAAACTGTAATATAGCTACAGTAGAGAAATAGGCCGAGTAAGCCAAAGTTAGTTAGAGAGGTGGTTACCTCACATCTACTATAAATAGATGTAGAGTGATGTATCTAGTAATTAATTCAATACAGATTCAATTTCTCATTTCCCTCTCTTTCTCTCTCTCTCTCTCTCCTTCTCTTTCTTCAACCTATGCTTTGTTTCTAATTCCTTGTGACCTTAATTAGAATAAGAAAGTATCCCTTGGCACTGACACATAAAAAATTTGAGCAAACAAAGGATGTCATCGCATTGCTAGATCAAAGATTACTTATAACGTGAGTGACACACATAGTTGCATAAAAAATTGCAAATCAGGCTCTGATACCAACTTTATATAAAATAGTAGGAAGAAAATAGAGTGAAAATGAAAAATGAGAGTGGAAATAGAGAGGGGATGACTAGGGAAAATATCACCTCATAAGAATTAAGAAACCAAATCCAAGTGCATAATAACTATACTCAGCAAACTCAAATATCCCTAGAAAATAAAAATACTTGAAACTACAAAGCAATTATATAACCGAACCTAATGTTTATGAAGATCCCTACACGTATCTGTCCTTCTAGACTAGAAAACAATAACTTTAACCTAATTCTATTTCTACAATAAACACTTAACAAAAGACAAATTATATAATCACCCAATGCAAGTTCATGAAGAACATCAATCTCCAAAATTCTAATTAAATTCGAGTCATACATAAACCCGTTGATTATCTTGAAAATCCAGTAACCAAGTTCTAATAAGCTAAGAGTCACATTTACCATGAACAATTCTCAGAACATTAATATAAAATAATTTCAATAGCAGGAGTAGGAGAAGAAAGCACAAAATAAAACATGAAGCAATGAGATTGAATCAGCTATATTTAGCTTGGCTCTTGGTTGCAAGGATTTGATTTGCTAGGATCACAAGAAAGATGAAAAAAATTCAGCATTTGGAAAAGCTCTTTGATGAGATCAAATTTCTGACTTCATCACTTCCATAAAGCAATCAACAATAAAAGCTTGATCTGATTTCTCAGATCTTCCATTCTTCCCTAGTCTTTTTTCCCACTGAAACTGTTAGCTACAGGCTTTTCTTCCATATTTTGGAATTTTGACAATCATCACGGGATTCTTCAATTACTTGCTAAGGATGTTTTCCTTGGAACAAATCAAATCTAGTTCTTTCAGGTTTATTACCATCTCTTCCTTTAGGTCTTTGTTCTGAAACACAGTAAAGTAAGAATCTCTATCTAGTCATCAGGACAGTGTATTATGTTAACAAGAACACGGCCACAGAGGCCCATCTGAAACTAGTGTGTCATCAACATAAACTTCTCTCTGAATAAACAAAACACCAAACAACGGGTTCTTCAAGTCACAATAATAACCACACACAAACAAGCATACACAACAACTTGCATTTCAATTCCAGAAGATATTCATGTTCAGAAACCTAGGTTGTAAATACATTATATGCTGCCAGTGATCGTTTCCATCCATAACTTGTAAAGTTCACATGATCAAAGTTTACTTTGAGGATCGAGTTTGAAACAACGGATCTAATTTTTGCTTTTCGCCTATTCTATTTTTGCAGTAAAATTCGACAAAAGGTTGCCTATTCAATAATTACTATCTTGATCGAAGCTAAGGAAATCGAAAAACAAGTGCAGAAAAGCCATAGATGGTTCCGGAAGCATGATGATACAATTTGCAATCAAAATTTGCGGTTAATTTAGGGTTTGAATTGTGGCAAACAAAACAGGAAAAAGAAAAGGTCGTGATGGATTGGAGAAGGAAAGGGAAACGTACGATTGTTGTTGACGCACTTCGTTCTCTATCAACATCGTGTGAGCTCATAGCGAAGAAGCCGGAAGAACGGAACGGAAGAGAACAGAGCAAGAGAGGTGTTTTGGTTTTTGCGAGAGCGTAGCGTTGAATCAGTCTAACGTCGTTGTGCTCTTTTGGGAAGAAAAAATGGAGCTCTGTTCGCGGCGAGATGGAGACGCAAGGAGCAGCTCCGATTGCGACGAGATGGAGCGGCGGCTTTGAGTCGGAGACGGGAGGAGGAGCTCCGCCGTGAAGAAAGTGCCGTGAATGAGTGAGGGAGAAGGTGGTTGTGGTGTCCGTGAATGAGTGAGGGAGAGGTCAGAGAGGGAACGTATAAGTATAAGATTTAAAGCTTATTTTGACTTATCTGATGACATAAGTTCTTATGCAATATGTTTCGTAAAGCTTATAAAAATAACTTATGTCATCCCAAAAGGAGTTTTTGACTTATTTTCATAAGTTACTGGGAGAAGCTTATGGAATTATCATAAGAGCTTATGCACTAAACACCATCTCCGTATTTTTCACAATTCGAATCCTCTCATGTCCCTTTCTTCCTTTTTCTTTCTTTAAGCACTTATGGCATAAGTTGTCATGTGATAAGGTCTTATGTGGTAAGCTCTTAATTAAGTTGTTTACCCAAATGCACGATCAGAATCCGAAGAAGTTTCTTGATTCTGATATATAACATATGAATCATCATCAGAAGATGATTCTTATGAAGAATTAGTATCATAGAGAAGAATTTTTGAAATTTGATCCTTAAGATCATCATCCATTTTCAATTCTTTGATCTTTTGCTTAACTCGACAGTCTTTAGCCATGTGACCTACACGACCACACTTGTAACAAGTTATATTTTTCTTAAAATCTTTTGAAAAAGGTTTCTTATAAGATTTTCTTTGGGATTTCTTATAAGGTTTTATTTCTTTTTCCTTTTTATAAAACGTTTTTGATTTTGAAAACCTTTTTGAAAATTTTTGAGTATTAACTCTTCTCTGTTTTGAGGGAGGAGTTAATTTCTCATATCCAAACTGTTCACAAAAATTTCCAATTCTTTGGAATTGGTCTTACTTTCAAATTTCGCTTGTCGATGCATTTTGATATCGGTACAAAATTGTAAACCAGTTTTATTTATAACTGAAATTAACCTTCCATAGGTTAATTCCTCCAAAGGAGTGCCAGGGTACTCCATTTTTATTTGTGTTCGAACTTTAGTAGCAAAGTTTTTTGGAAGTCCAGATATAAACCTGTTTTTCCAATAGGCTTCTCTACAGTCAGTTCTAGTATAAATTTTTGCTAAAAAATTATCTTTATACCATCGAAACTCTCCAAGAGTAGGACATTATAAATTATTTAATATCTCAAGGGATCTATCAGCAAACGTACTTGTATCACCAATAAAAGCTTGAGATATTCCAAAAATTAGGGTTTCAACTTGTTGATCAACACGATGTTCAACAGGTTGACCATTTTCTATTCTAGTTTCAGTTTTGACTGAAGAAAAAACCGCATTTCGTTCACTTTCTTTCAAATTATTGTCCCACCATCCTTTAAGGCTTCCAGAGAAACCATTTACCAGGATTTTGACGGTACTTAGGGCATTATTTCCACGAGCCCTATAAGCAGTAGCTGCCATGGACATTTCTTCTAATCTTCTCAAAATTTGGTATTCAGAAAATCCATCAATATTCCATTCTAAAATACCTTCACCATTATATTGTGAAGCATTATCTAAACTATTATCTTCAAATTGAATATCAGGCAAAGTGGGCCTGTGATAATAGTTTCTAGAAATGGGATAGGATCTTGATGTATTTTTAATTTTATTTAAAACATCAACATCAGAATCTTGAAATTGTTTTTCAAGTTCTAAAACATCATCATTTTTTAAAACATTCAATTTTGAAGAAGATATTTTCAAAGAAGCCAATTGTTTATTGATTTCATATAATAAAGTATTAGAAGACTCATTTCCAATTTTAAGCTCTTTGATCTCAGCATCAGATAATTTGTATGGAGAAATCAAGGGTTTTCCTAATTTTGAAATCGATTTTGAAGAAGATTCGACTTTGGTCGAAGTTTCAAATTCTTCTGTTGTACTAGCAACCTGATACAACAATTGATTTGTATAATTCAATTGGTGTTGAATATTTTTGATATCATAACGTGTCAAGTTTTGAATAGAAAGGGTTTTGTCATCTTCTTTCATTGATTTGAAAGGAGATGCTGTAATTTCTACATTATCAACATTTGGAATTGTAATCTCTTCCAAAGGTGGAATAACAGAAATTACGAGCAAGAGGGCCACTGCGGATCATTTCACAAAAAGATGTTAGAGAATTCATTGAAGCTTACAGGTGAAGAAGCAAAATAATTGGAAAGTAATAGAAAATATTAGAGTAGGAAAACAAAATATTGATTTTGATTTTCAAAGTTCACTATATGCCAAGATTTAGGCGAGTGTTTACAAGAGATTTAGAAAATATTACAGAACTTACAAAGTAAGAAGCTCTTAAGAAAACTTGAATAACTGCAAGATTACAAAAGAGAAGATTAGTAAGCTCTGAGAGAAATAAGCGATGCTAACAACTGAGTCTTGAGGTTCCTTATATAGAGGGAGGAGCCTTCAGCTGAGGGTCGCGGATTTCAAATGTTTCGAATCCGAAAAGCAGGTACTATTCTCTTTTGACTTTTGGTACCAGCTTTCACTGTTAAACTTTAACTTTGTCGGCCATTTCGTCTTCCACGAAGATTCGTCGGCACCAGACGACAAACAACTTTTCTTTATCAAATAGTAGCATGGCACATGGACAGCCACATTTGTGTCAAAAGACGCTACTATTATATTCTGAGTGGGAGTGACTTGTCGGCCATCTTTTTATCCAGTTGAGGAGATGCGATACACTGATTTTAAAATATTTTAATCAAAAAATCCTTCATCTGGATCATTATTAACCAGAAAAGGATTACATTCAAAGTCCTCTTTATCAACAGCTGGCAGGTCAGATTCTTCATTATCTGATCCAACAGTAGATGCAGCTTCCAATAATTTCTTTTTTAATTCTGCTGGGGATGAAGCATCCAATGTTAATGAATAGGGTGAAAAGGGACTTGAAGGCTGCGAAATCCCAGATGAAGCAGTTCCAACAATACCCTTATCCTTGTTTCTTGATGGAGAGTTGGCAGGGGTGATGGACTGAGGAAGCCTCCTCTTCTGAAGTCCATGTTTCTTCCAAGTCTCAAATTTTGATAGAACAAAATCTTCATTAAATTTACGCCACCATGAAATGATGATAGAAGCGCAAATCCATTTTGGAAAAGGCTCTGCAAGATGTGAATGGACATCAAAGTTGAAACGAAGTAACCAAGATATCCCGAATTGTGCACATAAATGCAGCAATTTTGCATGAGCCTGTATTTTTGGGGTTAGAGTTTTAAACTCTAAGTATTTTGAATAAATAGAATTTGGGAAAATATCAGCATTTAAACCAAATTCTACAAACCAATTCATGAACCAAGAAGGGTACACAGATTGGTTACTGATTATTATAAATTACCAGGAATGTTTTGGATTGGGAATATATAGAAATTGTTCCCAAGCATGCTGGTAATCTATATAATCATATATGGGTGGGTCAAATACCCGAGAAAATCTTTTTGGCTTTGAAGGGTGCTGACCCCAATCAGACATGGTCAACACTTTCAAGATTTTGCATTGGGAATACGCCACTATTCCCTTAGCATTTTCATTTTCATTTATTTCAACAGACCCTGAGTCTATTAAAATAAATTGATAAAATTTCAAAATTTTCTTGGATCCATAGGCTTGAATCCAACCACATCCTTCTTGAATATATTTTGAATAAATGTTCCAGGGTTCTGAAACAGATTTTGACGGATCACCCATTTCGGGTTCCAACAGTAATAATTGCTGGCATTTGGGCTTGTATTTATGTTGCAAGGGTTCTCTTTCAAGTATTTCAGTTGTTGGGCTTTTTTGTGGGGTATTTGGTGGTTTACCCAAAGGTGTAAATCTATTTGCTATTTCAAGTGAGGTATTTTGTTTGGGTTGGACTGGTATTGGGGTATTGGCTATTTTGGTTGCACTAGGTGCAAATGAGTCCAATGTTAAAGGCCTTGATTTTGAAGAGGAAGGGGATGCCCCACCTCGGGTAGACCCTCCTTGGGCCCTGTTCGCCATTATTTTGAAGCCTGCAAAAATTCCCTGGTTAGATAATCAGGGATAAAATTATTTTCACCTTTTAAAAACTCTATTTCAAAATCAAAGCAACTTAAAAGACTTTGCCATTTGGCAAAAATATGTTTTGAAACAAGATTTTTAACATCTTTTTCTAAAATATCTTTTGCGGCTTTACAATCAATTCTAAGTAAAAAAAATTTGTTAAACAAATCATCTTGAAATTTTGTAATACATAGTACTATAGATAAAATTTCCTTTTTAATAGTACTATATTTTTCTTGTGATGAGATCCAAAGACCAGAGTGATATCTGACAATTTGTTCACTTTTGGACTCTGGGAGGATCTGTAGCAGGATGCCACCATATCCTTTATCTGATGTGTAACGCCCCCCCCCTTGGGCATTACTTACGTAACACATGCGGAATTTAAATTAAAAGATAATTTGCTGGTGCTTTCGGAAAATAATTTATATAAGTATACAAGTGTCTGAAATTGGGTATAAAAATTTTGTCACGACTCCTAAGCCTTGATTGGCACACAGACTTGCTATCGTAGTATGGCAAGCCTATTTAATTTAAAGAATATTCTTGAATAAAAGCTAGTATTTTACGAAAATTTCGACAGAGTCTCCTCTGTAATTCGGACATCCCAGGTAAAAGAACACTTGCTAAAATAATTACATTTTCATTCCAGAATTCCAGTTACACCAAATACAATCAAGCAATAACATGCTAAAGATAGTTATATCAATTAGCTTTACAAGACCAAAAGGAAAAGTTTAAGTTTTCTTTCAAAATAACGCTCTCCGAGCCATAAACATTTCATTTTAAAATAAAGGCTCTCTAAGCCATACTCATACATACTTATCAAAATAATCTGAGTCTCAAAACCCTAAGCTGGTCATTCTAAAAGTATTTCCTGAGAAGAACTCACGTGATCGTTCCACAACCAAATACTTCCTCAAGCAACTAGAACTAAGTCTCTGAGTGACTTAGGAAGACTCCTCTGCACATCTGTACTAAAATACCCAAGGTACGATAGCAAACCAGAAGAAACCTGATATGTTTGTAAGGGTGAGATACCGACAAATGGATATATCACACAACAACCATATACACGATACATACATCACATAATCATATAAGCAGTTAAATCATGCATATACATAACATAACAGTGTTATATCAAAGGGTCTCAAACCCGCACAGTCAATCTTTTGAAAATATGCATGACACTTCAATCATCAGGCTCTAACTTAATCTCATGAGATATCAACACCGTTTTTCACTGGAGAAGAATTAGAGTTGGTCAAGCTCTAGCCCATCGGGCAGTTACCCCCTTACCCTCATGCATTAAGGTCTCGGGGCATCAGCAACGTCACATGTGCCTCTTCACTCGGTTTACATGGACAGACTCCCCATATACCACCTTGTATCTGTTATAATCATCAATAGCACGTCTGCTTGGGGAAATGCACAAGAGAAAATATTTTATTTAAAAGGATTTCTTTGTGTTCATCATTTTCACTGTCGCTGCTCAAGGCTAACGACTTAAATCATCATTTCCCCATCGCTTGAAAACTCAGAAGCATAAGACTCATGGTCCGAATGCTCAATCACAATGCCCAAGACCGTGGCCACAGTCAAGGGTTGTGGTCGTAGAAAACAACCTTCATCTTTAATCATGTTCATCACACGCGGTTAGAATACACAGTCCAACACAACGCGATTAGGATCTAAGTCCATAACATCATAACCAGGACTCGTAGTCCCGAATTCACACTGATTCAAGATCACGTGCACATCACTGAATACTAGAGGCGACGTCTCGCGTACTAGATTCTCTTTCTTAAGTACTTATTTTTCGTTCAGTGAAAAACAAATTCAAAACCGAATCCTCGATAACCTATCCAGGTCATCGGAAAGTTTCTAAAATATTTAGGAAAAACCTTTTCTTTGAAAATCTTTTATAAAGCATCTTTGAAATTCTTTTATCTTTGAAATATTTCCCCCAATAGGATATTGCCAAATAATCTTGAAAGTTTTCACTTGAAAACACATAGTTCGAAAATGATTTTTCTCTTGTATAACAGTAGTACCCCAAAACCATTTCAACATTTAAAACAAGTACTTTAAGTTAATGAGCTTTTGGAAAAGAACACCAATCCCTTCATCTTCAAAGCTTATTAAGGTTTTTAATCCTTATAACGATTGAGCACAGACGCACGCACGCGTCGGCTTAGCAAACTTTCAATCAACAACAAGATATATCATCGATTGCAATGCTAATATCACGATTGAAAGCGAGTTCATCACATATATGCATTTTATCATTTAGAACAAGTACAGTTCAACATCAGATAATAGCACAACAGTTCAAGTACATAAGATAATCAAGTAAGCTCAATCAACATATAACTATCCAGTTAAACACTTACACACATGCATACGGTTATTGAATATCCCTAGGCAAACTCCCCTTACCTTTGAAGACAAGTAAAGGATCCTCGTCTTAATACTCACATTAGCTCCAAGAGTGTAACTATCTACTCCATCAAGCAAGCATAGCCGTGTCAAACGTCTCAGAGAGGGAATCCAACAACGCGCAACAACCAAAAATCAAGAAATCAATTTCACATGATCAAACACACATTCTAACTTTATCTAAACACTTAATCTAATTACCAAACAAGGTTATTTTTAAAGAAAATCATGTTTGAAGCTCACGCTTCCTAATACCCTTTTAGGAAACTTTATTTTGATTAAAAGATCTTGAAAAAGAACTTTGGAAATCATCCATTAAGAGTCCTAATTACACTGAATCATATTTAATTTCACAAAAACATACCCAAATTCAAATAAAATCAAATTGGGGGTTTAGGGCTCCTTATTAAAATTTAGGGAAAACTCAGAATAATGAAATTGGTTTAGGGAAACACAAATTCACAGTCTCAATCTCATAAAACAACCTTAAATTTCAAGATTAAAAACTGAAATCAAAAGGTTAGGGTTAGGGTTTTAAAAATCCATTTGGGGATTTACAAAAGAGAAGAGGTTAGAGGTAAAACTCTTACCCAAGGTGAAGAAGAGAGAACATGGTGGCTGAAGGTGGTGGTGGTGGTGATGGCGGCGGCGCGACGGAGCAGCCGTGAACGGAGGAGTTTCGGACCGGGACGCATGTAGATCGCGACTGTCTTCTCCCTACGCGGCGCGATTGTCGTCCTTTCCACGCCAGGCGGTGATCGACGACATCGAATGGCGGAGCAAACGACCGGAATCCGTGTGGGTTGCGCAGCTGTCTTCTCCCTCGTGCTGGTAAGCAGCGACCGGATCTACTCTTTGAGGTGGTGGTTGCGCGGCTTGCAGGTGGCGACCGAACCAGTCCGCAAGGAAGAAGGAGATGGAGTTGAGGTGGGAGGAAGAAGAAGAAAAGAGAAAAAGAAGGAAAGAAGGAAGAAAAGAGGAGAAGCAGAGAAGATAAGGGAGAAAGAGAGAGATTGCGTCGAGAGAAAGAGAGAGAAAATGGGTTTTTAAACAAATTACTTAGTGATAGGTACAAAATGAGTGATAAATATTAGGCCTAAAATAAACATGTTTTTACTTTTTAGAATCTAAAAATAAATATTGATAAGGATATGTTTTCGAAATTCAAATTAGAGTAAAGATTAATAGTTGAACTGATCAACTAAGAAAATACTCAGTCCAAAATTTAATTTCCGATAAATGTCAAACCAAAATATTTTTAACTCTAAAATTAAATAGAATGAGAATATGAAAATATTTTCCTCTTAATCATATTATTTAAAATATTTTTCTGTACCGGTATAATAGAGACAATAACGTAAATTATTGTCTATTAAACGTGCATTCACTGAAATAAGTCAGTGCTAACACACCCAATAAAATACTTTGAAGAGAGTAATTTAATTACTCAAACTAAACCACATAACAAAATAAACTTAAACATTCAAATAAAATAATTAATCATAGGTGTAAAAACTAGGGTGTTACATTACTACCCCTCTTAAAAAAAATTTCGTCCTCGAAATTTCGTAGCTCAAAACTACACAGGATTTTGTAATCACACCTTAACCCTAAAATCTTACTTTGTATTCTCATCGCTTCATTCCTTTTATCTATAACTTTATAACAAGATCGATTCTTATACCATTTTATTTATCCTCGAGATTTTTCACTACCGCATTATCCCCACTACCTTCCACGTTTCATCTTAGTCTATTACCCCTTTCAAGAACAAAATCAACACTATCTTTACCATAACATCAATTAACCTTCTACTCAAGAGATGCAATCATAGTCTTAGTCCATTTAGGCTTAGTCTACTCTCCTAATCATATCAAATTAACACTTTTCAAGTCTCCAATCAAAACGTCGTAACATTCCTGAGTTGCACATGATATACTTTGCGCCAAAAACCTAAGAAAATCAATCTCATTAAAATTGAATCTTACCACATCCAACATAGTCCGTTCTCTTCTTAATTCATCTCGGATCTTTTGCCTACTTCGATTTCATATCCTTCATTTGACTCTCATTTTCAATTTAGTTCTCAAGCCCCGTTAGTATCCCTAGTTTAAGAAATTTCCTATGCACCTTTACTCTATTGTCCAAGGAAAATACACAACTCCTAACAATTCCTCCATCTGAAGACATAGCTCTATCACTTATGCAAGGAAATGCTTGTATCGTATATGCCCTTATCTTATTTATTTGCAGCCGAGAAAAGAGATCATAAAACAGAGTTTCTCTAAGGCCATAACCCCTAAGAGTTGCACCAAAACAAGGCCAAGAAATCTAGGTGGACACTCCCTAATGGCAATCTTGGATTTAAAACATCTAGTTTCCACTATGGATCATCAATCACATATTTACCAGAATAAGACCTCAAAGATTATAAACATTTCGCCATAGCTTATTACACTCGAAAGACATAATCAAAACTTAATCACTTCTTGCCTCCAAATTTGTCTACTAGCAAAACTTCTTCAACACCTTATCCTCACAACGAACATCAAGTTCAACTTTAACTCTATCACATACATCAACTTTCAACCCAAAGCACACAATTGTTGTCTTAGTTTCCTTTGAACAAATTCCACCACTCCAAATTATATTATAGTCATTCATTTCAATCTTAAAGAATACACTTACATTCCTCCATGCAACTACAACCAAAAGGAATCACCTCAGTTTGAATTATCCAAAATCATAATTCTTAAACTTTTCTAATAACTTAGTTTCACTCAAGAACTCCTCTTTACTATTTCAGTTCAGCTTAAGGAAAACTACCATAAATATTTGTCCGTTAATCCTCGACTCACGAAGTCAACATTAACCATAAACGTTGATCACTACTCTAAATTCCTTTAATGATATAACTGTCTCGATCATGATAAGGTCCATTGTAATCATCCCACTCAATGATGTTGAACTTAAGGGTTCTCATAGTACCATTCACATCTATACTCTAACGAAACTCCTATCATCTCTGGTTCGTCCTACCATAGAGATGACAAAAATTTAGGTACCACACTATCTCCCAACCTTAACCTGCTAAGGATAGGTAATCTCATTACTCATCCATCCCACTGAGGATGATCAGTTGGACTTAGTCTCAACTTAGTCCTCAACACTTAAAGTAAACTTAACCGACACACGTTTGATAAACTTCCGTTTTTCATCTGAAACAACACTTAAAGATACTCCATGAAGTCTAAACAATTCTCTGATACCTTATTCGGTTCACTAACACTGCATAGTGGATCTTAACTCGCAAGAAGGGTGTAGACTTCACCAGTCGATCAACGATCACTTGAATTCAAACAAAACTCGTGTAAGTCTTCAGCAAACTCATAACAAGAACTGAAGGAATGTCAACATCTTAACAAGGAAGGTTTCAATTGTATCCAACTCACGACTGATGAGGTGGATCACACATCGACAACATTTGGAGAATACACAGAATTAAGATGATCAATAACAACAAGCACTTTCGAACGACAATAAGACATGACCTTAGTGATCATAAAAGAATTTCTCAAGAAAAGAAATTTTTCTGGATTTCACTTTCACATAAGCATAGAAAAGAATTTCATTAATTTGAAGGATATCGGAACATCCAGTATGGAAAAAGATCATTCCATCAGGTTCGTGGATGTAAAAATGCATGATCAATACACATTTACAAACATGAATCTAATAAAGTTCATTCTTCCACAAGAATCTTCCAACGGATTCAAAGAATCAAGGGGTGAATAATGTCTAATCCCAAGAGGATTAATTCTTATTCTTAATACAAAGAATTTACAAAATGATGACTTTCACCTCTATCAAAATAGAAGTGACGAAACTAAGTTTCACCAAGAAACTTCTGCTATCACAAAATTATTTGTGTTATAACTCAAGAAATAGTCATAACCACTTCTTTCAACAAAGTGTGAAAGTATCCAGACCAATCGATTTCCGATAAATCAATTCACTCAAATGTCTAATACATCGAGGATTATTTAGAAGTGTGAGTACGACTTCTCACAAACAAAGAAATGAATAATTGGAAATTAATGAATTAGCATAACTAATTCAGGAGTCCCCGACGATTTCAAATTAAAGTCGAGAAAATACTTGTTCATAATTCGCCCTTTACTTAGTTGTCGAGAATCCAGGCGGTGACACGAGCCTTCACACAACATTGGTGCTTCACAAGGAAAACACCGGTCTAACAAACGGTTCGGACCACCGATCTTTCAGTTGAATGAAGAGTCATCTAACTCGTTTTAACTTCGTAGGCAACATCCTACACAAAGCGGCGAGAGATCCTGACCGAATCCAGAAACTAGATCAATCAAAAATCAATGTCCTTTGCTAACCATAAACCTAGAATATTTCCAGGGCAACACTCTAGAAAAACCCTTTACACAAGCACCTTGTTTCGAATGTCAGACACGATTCGCAAGGATAATCGAATGTCATATTCGAACCCAAGTAACATTCAAAATCTAAGGTCTCCCAGGACATAAAGCCCTTGGAAAACCATCAAGAAACATATACTTGTGTGTCAACACACATTGCTCCAACAAGAAACAATTCAAACAAGAGCCAACCAGAGATCACACAACAAAACTTAACAGACCTATTCCCCAAAGATCCCGAAAGACTCGACCAGCTCTGATACCACCTTGTAACGCCCCCCCTTGGGCATTACTTACGTAACACATGCGGAATTTAAATTAAAAGATAATTTGCTGGTGCTTTCGGAAAATAATTTATATAAGTATACAAGTGTCTGAAATTGGGTATAAAAATTTTGTCACAACTCCTAAACCTTGATTGGCACACAGACTTGCTATCGTAGTATGGCAAGCCTATTTAATTTAAAGAATATTCTTGAATAAAAGCTAGTATTTTACGAAAATTTTGACAGAGTCTCCTCTGTAATTCGGACATCCCAGGTAAAAGAACACCTGCTAAAATAATTACATTTTCATTCCAGAATTCCAGTTACACCAAACACAATTAAGCAATAACATGCTAAAGATAGTTATATCAATTAGCTTTACAAGACCAAAAGGAAAAGTTTAAGTTTTCTTTCAAAATAACGCTCTCCGAGCCATAAACATTTCATTTTAAAATAAAGGCTCTCTGAGCCATACTCATACATACTTATCAAAATAATCTGAGTCTCAAAACCCTAAGCTGGTCATTCTAAAAGTATTTCCTGAGAAGAACTCACGTGATCGTTCCACAACCAAAAACTTCCTCAAGCAACTAGATCTAAGTCTCCGAGTGACTTAGGAAGACTCCTCTGCACATCTGTACTAAAATACCCAAGGTACGATAGCAAACCAGAAGAAACCTGATATGTTTGTAAGGGTGAGATACCGACAAATGGATATATCACACAACAACCATATACACGATACATACATCACATAATCATATAAGCAGTTAAATCATGTATATACATAACATAACAGTGTTATATCAAAGGGTCTCAAACCCGCACAGTCAATCTTTTGAAAATATGCATGACACTTCAATCATCAGGCTCTAACTTAATCTCATGAGATATCAACACCGTTTTTCACTGGAGAAGAATTAGAGTTGGTCAAGCTCTAGCCCATCGGGCAGTTACCCCCTTACCCTCAAGCATTAAGGTCTCAGGACGGGCAACGTCACATGTGCCTCTTCACTCGGTTTACATGGACAGACTCCCCATATACCACCTTGTATCTGTTATAATCATCAATAGCACGTCTGCTTGGGGAAATGCACATGAGAAAATATTTTATTTAAAAGGATTTCTTTGTGTTCATCATTTTCACTGTCGCTGCTCAAGGCTAACGACTTAAATCATCATTTCCCCATCGCTTGAAAACTCAAGCATAGTACTCATAGTCCGAATGCTCAATCATAATGCCCAAGACCGTGGCCACAATCAAGGGTTGTGGTCGTAGAAAACAACCTTCATCTTTAATCATGTTCATCACACGCAGTTAGAATACACAGTCCAACACAACGCGATTAGGATCTAAGTCCATAACATCATAACCAGGACTCGTAGTCCCGAATTCACACTGATCCAAGATCACGTGCACATCACTGAATACTAGAGGCGACGTCTCGCGTACTAGATTCTCTTTCTTAAGTACTTATTTTTCGTTCAGTGAAAAACAAATTCAAAACCGAATCCTCGATAACCTATCCAGGTCATCAGAAAGTTTCTAAAATATTTAGGAAAAACCTTTTCTTTGAAAATCTTTTATAAAGCATCTTTGAAATTCTTTTATCTTTGAAATATTTCCCCCAATAGGATATTGCCAAATAATCTTGAAAGTTTTCACTTGAAAACACATAGTTCGAAAAGGATTTTTCTCTTGTATAACAGTAGTACCCCAAAACCATTTCAACATTTAAAACAAGTACTTTAAGTTAATGAGCTTTTGGAAAAGTACACAAATCCCTTCATCTTCAAAGCTTATTAAGGTTTTTAATCCTTATAACGGTTGAGCACAGACGCACGTCTGGCTTAGCAAACTTTCAATCAACAACAGTATATATCATCAGTGCAATGCTAATATCATAGTTGAAAGCAGTTCATCACATATATGCATTTTATCATTTAGAACAAGTACAGTTCAACATCAGATAATAGCACAACAATTCAAGTACATAAGATAATCAAGTAAGCTCAATCAACATATAACTATCCAGTTAAACACTTACACACATGCATACAGTTATTGAATATCCCTAGGCAAACTCCCCAGGCAAACTCCACTTACCTTTGAAGACAAGTAAAGGATCCTCGTCTTAATACTCACATTAGCTCCAAGAGTGTAACTATCTACTCCATCAAGCAAGCATAGCCGTGTCAAACGTCTCAGAGAGGGAATCCAACAACGCGCAACAACCAAAAATCAAGAAATCAATTTCACATGATCAAACACACATTCTAACTTTATCTAAACACTTAATCTAATTACCAAACAAGGTTATTTTTAAAGAAAATCATGTTTGAAGCTCACGCTTCCTAATACCCTTTTAGGAAACTTTGTTTTGATTAAAAGATCTTGAAAAAGAACTTTGGAAATCATCCATTAAGAGTCCTAATTACACTGAATCGTAATTAATTTCACAAAAACATACCCAAATTCAAATAAAATCAAATTGGGGGTTTAGGGCTCCTTATTAAAATTTAGGGAAAACTCAGAATAATGAAATTGGTTTAGGGAAACACAAATTCACAGTCTCAATCTCATAAAACAACCTTAAATTTCAAGATTAAAATATGAAATCAAAGGGTTAGGGTTAGGGTTTTAAAAATCCATTTGGGGATTTACAAAAGAGAAGAGGTTAGAGGTAAAACTCTTACCCAAGGTGAAGAAGAGAGAACATGGTGGCTGAAGGTGGTGGTGATGGCGGCGGCGCGACGGAGCAGCCGTGAATGGAGGAGTTTCGGGCCGGGACGCATGTAGATCGCGACTGTCTTCTCCCTACGCGGCACGATCGTCGTCCTTTCCACGCCAGGCGGTGGTCGACGACGTCGAATGGCGGAGCAAACGGCCGGAATCCGTGTGGGTTGCGCAGCTGTTTTCTCCCTCGTGCTGGTAAGCAGCGACCGGATCTACTCTTTGAGGTGGTGGTTGCGCGGCTTGCAGGTGGCGGCGCGAACCAGTCCGCAAGGAAGAAGGAGATGGAGTTGAGGTGGGAGGAAGAAGAAGAAAAGAGAAAAAGAAGGAAAGAAGGAAGAAAAGAGGAGAAGCAGAGAAGATAAGGGAGAAAGAGAGAGATTGCGTCGAGAGAAAGAGATATAAAATGGGTTTTTAAACAAATTACTTAGTGATAGGTACAAAATGAGTGATAAATATTAGGCCTAAAATAAACATGTTTTTACTTTTTAGAATCTAAAAATAAAGATTGATAAGGATATGTTTTCGAAAATCAAATTAGAGTAAAGATTAATAGTTGAACTGATCAACTAAGAAAATACTCAGTCCAAAATTTAATCTCCGATAAATGTCAAACCAAAATATTTTTAACTCTAAAATTAAATAGAATGAGAATATGAAAATATTTTTCTCTTAATCATATTATTTAAAATATTTTTTTGTACCGGTATAATAGAGACAATAACGTAAATTATTGTCTATTAAACGTGCATTCACTGAAATAAGTCAGTGCTAACACACCCAATAAAATACTTTGAAGAGAGTAATTCAATTACTTAAACTAAACCACATAACAAAATAAACTTAAACATTCAAATAAAATAATTAATCATAGGTGTAAAAACTAGGGTGTTACATGATGCATCGGTCTGGACAATAAGACTTGCATCTGGATGAGGAATACCAAGATACGGCAGAGACTTGACTTCCTGTTTTATTTCAGCCACTAACTTAGACAACTCATCAGACCAAGGTTTGGGATTCTTAGTCTTTCTAAGTCTACTATAGAGAGGCTTACACTTTATCCTAATGTTGGGAATAAATTCCGAAACATAATTCAAACAACCCAAAAACCTTTGAAGTTGTGTTTTGTCTTTCAATTCATTTGGAAAATTATCAGCAAAAGCAATACTTCTGCTGATGGGTGTTATTGTGCCCTGAAATATTTCATGGCCCAAAAACCTCATTTTGGTTAGACAAAGTTTTGTCTTTTTGGCAGACAAAGCCATTCCATTTCTTTTGATTGTTTCTTTAAAAACATGCAAATGCTTGAAATGCTGTTCTAAAGAGTTTGAAAATATTAGGATGTCATCGATGTAAATTAAAGCGAACTCAGAGTGAGGCTTTAATATTTCATCCATGATATTTTGAAATTCACAAGGAGCATTTTTCAAACCTAAAGGCATTACATTCCACTCGTAATGACCTAAAGGAACAGTAAAAGCAGTTTTATATTTATCCTCTTCTTTCAAAGCTATTTGATAATAACCAGATTTCAAATCAAATTTTGAAAAAATAACTGCATTGTGCAGCCTTTTGATTAAATCCTTTTTATTTGGAACTGGATAACGAATCCATTGCAACGCTTTATTCAAAGGTTTATAATTGATGACCATTCGAGGTTCACCACGCTCAATTTCAGAATTATTGTTTACATAAAAGGCAGTGCAACTCCAAGGGGATTTGCTAGGCCTTATCAATTTCTTATTTAAAAGATCTTGAATATCTTTTTTACAAAACTCCAAAGTCTCGCTATTCATCTGAATAGGTCGAGCTTTGGTTGGAATATTCCTTTCATCAAAGTCTTTTTCATACGGTAAAGATACAGTATGAATTTTCCTATTCCAAAAAGCATTTGGAATAATGGAACAGACTTCAGTTTCAAACTCCTTTTGTAAAGCAATTACTTTCTCCTTAATCAAAGGATCTTGTAATTGTTTTTCAATTTTTTGATAAAGAATTTCTTTTTGAAGAAAACAGATTTGATTTTGCTTTCCATTTAAAATAGATAAAAAATTTGTTTCGTCAAAAGTATCAGAAATTGTATTTAAATCTTTTAATTTAACAGGGTTTAAAAATTCGAAAAGAATTTCCTGATTATTTCTTTTTGTAGTCAAACCATTTTCAGAAACACCAAAAGGATATAATTGTGTGATAAAAGGGGTTCCCAAAATAATTTGCTCAGACATATTTTTAACCAGTAAAAACGAATTTTTAAAAAAAATTCCATTGTTGCAAATACTAGCTTCTTCAAGTTTATACTTAACTTGAAGCTTCTCATTATTTGCAGTATAGAGTTTTTGAATAGTTTTCTGATAATATTGAGTTGGAATCAGACCTTCTTGAATGCAATTTAGGTCTGCTCCAGAATCAATCAAAGCAATAAATGGTTTGTGAAAAGAGTTTTTAATTTTCAAATTGACTTTCACATGCCATTTTTGCTGTAAGGTTTTGATTCTCATCAAGAATTGATCTTCTCTGAACTCAGGATTATCAGATTGAAAATCATTTTTGAAATTTTAGGAAGAAGATGAAGCAGAAAGATTTGCCTGACCTTTCCCTGGGTTTTTTGAAAAATTTTGCTCCAAAATTTTAGTTTTAAGTTTCAAATCAGAAATTTCAGATTTCAAAACTTTAATTTCTTTATATAAAAACGAAAGACTTAAAGGTTCTTGATTAAAAGAGGATTTTGCAACCTTTTGTGAAGACAGAATTTCTTTTAAAGAATAACCTTTAAATTCTTGCTTTTCTACTTCCTGTGATTCTAATTCTTTATATTTTTCTAGCATAGCTAGTTTAACTTTTGGGTCCTCTACTTGATTTATTAAATCAAGAAGAACTCTTTCTTCTTTTGTAATAACATTAATTGTAAATTTACAATTACAGTTATCACCTAAGCAACCACAGCTTAAACAGCCTGCATCAGAATCTGAAGAAGTTTCTTGATTCTGATATATAACATCTGAATCATCATCAGAAGATGATTCTTCTGAAGAATTAGTATCATAGAGAAGAATTTTTGAAATTTGATCCTTAAGATCATCATCCATTTTCAATTCTTTGATCTTTTGCTTAACTCGACAGTCTTTAGCCATATGACCTACACGACCACACTTGTAACAAGTTATATTTTTCTTAAAATCTTTTGAAAAAGGTTTCTTATAAGATTTCCTTTGGGATTTCTTATAAGGTTTTATTTCTTTTTCCTTTTTATAAAACTTTTTTGATTTTGAAAACCTTTTTGAAAATTTTTGAGTATTAACTCTTCTCTGTTTTGAGGGAGGAGTTAATTTCTCATATCCAAACTGTTCACAAAAATTTCCCAATTCTTTGGAATTGGTCTTACTTTCAAATTTCGCTTGTCGATACATTTTGATATCAGTACAAAATTGTAAACCAGTTTTATTTATGACTGAAATTAACCTTCCATAGGTTAATTCCTCCAAAGGAGTGCCAGGGTACTCCATTTTTATTTGTGTTCGAACTTTAGTAGCAAAGTTTTTGGAAGTCCGGATATAAACCCGTCTTTCCAATAGGCTTCTCTACGCCGATTCTAGTATAAATTTTTGCTAAAAAATTATCTTTATACCATCGAAACTCTCCAAGAGTAGGACAAGATAAATTATTTAATATCTCAAGGGATCTATCGGCAAACGTACTTGTATCACCAATAAAAGCTTGAGATATTCCAAAAATTAGGTTTCAACTTGTTGATCAACACGATGTTCAACAGGTTGACCATTTTCTATTCTAGTTTCGGCTTTGACCAAGAAAAACCGCATTTCGTTCACTTTCTTTCAAATTATTGTCCCATCATCCTTTAAGGCTTCCAGAGAAACCATTTACCAGGATTTTGACAGTACGTAGGGCATTATTTCCACGAGCCCTATAAGCAGTAGCTGCCATGGACATTTCTTCTAATCTTCTCAAAATTTGATATTCAGAAAATCCATCAATATTATATATATATAAAAGCTAAGAAGATTTATAAGTATCATATAACATAAAAATGAGCTTAAATTGTTCAAACGACAATATAGCATATCACAAAAATAAATTACATGTGTTCAACAACATAAAATCGAAGCATGAATATAAAAATCATGGTCTAACAGTCTCAATATCATTATTTCCTTGCCCATCATCAGTAAAAAGAACAACCTTCAAGTCTAGTTAATCAAGAGAAAGACTAAAGACTAGCAACTTCAAGAATACCTCTACCACGTGCTTGTGTCACAGATAAATGGCAAACAATAGGAATCATCAAATAAAAAGTAGAACTTGTTTGTGTTTCCTACTTGCTAAAAGGCAAACAACAATGACAGATCAATAATCATTAAAAAAATATATAGAAAGACAAAAAGGAAGGAACGAATGGAACATACCATGAAGACGTCGAGTTTAAAAAATGGAGTTCAAGAAGTCAAAACAATATTTTTAATTTCCAACAAAGCAAGAAGTGTAATGTGTTTTAAGTTTTAACTTTCCATCTAGAACTTATATTTATAGGGGTTTTTACCCTAAAGTGAAACGACGGTGTTTAGCTAAAATTTAGTTTCACTTTAGGTAAATATATGCTATAGCCGTACCCAAACCGTACCCCATCCGTACCCTGCCGAACCCAGCCATACCGGAGAAGAGTACCCAACCTAAATTTCAAAAACAAAAAAATAGGTACGTACAATCCGACGCACAATTCCGGTGCACCTAGCCGTACCGCATTTGGTACTGGTATTCCTTCATAAATGGAGTACCCATGCTTCAGAGGTCACCGCATACTTTCTACAACGGTTCATAATGTAACCGATGTAGAAAGTCGATCCCAGAGTTCATAACATACAAAACTGTCACCGCGCCACTTTCTACAACGATCCATAGTACAATCGATGTAGAAAACCATTCGCAAATAAATTTTATTACAAAAATGTCACCGCACTACCTTCTACAATGGTTGTAGAGCAACCGTTGTAGAATCCCTGCTATATAAAGCATATTTTCCACTAGTGTGTGCTCAACTTGGACAAGATCCACTGTGTAGAGGCAAAGACAAAAGGTTACCCCGAATTGAAAATCTCGTCGTGGGGAATAGTCATATGAAGACTTGAATTTTTTTTGTTTTTTTGGGTTGTTGAGTTTCCTGGTTCTTCGACCTTGCATATATAGTGTTTGGGGTTTTTATTTTTGGTTTCTAGATGTCACCTCAAAATTGTATCTTTAATCTAGGTTTTTCGTTGGTGTTGGTTGCAGATCTAGGCTTGGTGAAGCTAGATCTGTGTTGGTGGAAGTGATTTTTCTCAATCAATCTTTTTATGCTATTTTAGAATGCAAATTTGATATATATATATATATATATATATATATATATATATATATATATATATATATATATATATTTGGCCATTATGATCAATGGCATGCAAGGGGGCAACCTCTATGGTGGTGGAACTATAGTTTAACGCTCCTAAAGACAACCTTTAAAATCATATTTGAGGTGATGTATGATTGATTAATATAAAAAGTATGCTGACAATGTATAAAAATTAAACTCATATTATAAATTTATAATTATGTAAATAAACGTTAAATACAAAAACCAACTTACAAGCTAAATTTGCTTTTCCAAAAGTTCAAGCTTTGGACTCCATAGTTAAATTGGGCTTTCAAACAGTCTAAAACCTAACTTATTTGCTAAATTGACCGAATAGAGTAATATTATTATTATTTTGATAGGAAAGATAGTATATTAAGGGTCCGTTTGATTTGTTATTTTTTAAGGGACAGTACAGTACAAATCATTTTGTTACATGTTTGATTTTTAATTTGGTTTTTCATCCTCTTACAAACTTCCTCATGAGTGCCAGTCTTGAATGTCCCGTTCTCTCCTTTGTTTCCAGCCACCACCATTTCCTCTAAAATAGTGAGCAAGGTTTTCTCCTCAAGTTCACTCCAAATACGTCTGACTCTTGTGTTATTCATTGGTTGTTCACTATTATTCCCACTTTCATTTTCCATCACTAAAGACCACAACATTGAAAAGATTATGACAATAAACATTTTGAAGAAATACGAGCTTATACAAAACATAAATGAAATAAATTTAATGATGAATAACCTCATATTTCCTTCAGATCTTATCATATAAATAACCTGATATGCAACAACCGTTAAAGGTTTCTAACAGAAACCTCCGGATATGATTTTGATGGCTCTAGTGCTTTGGCTAACTAATAAGTGATGTATAATAAACCACTGGGATATTGACTTGAATATGAATCGACAAGGTGAAAAACATATCAAGTAGAATGACCTATCAATTTTAGTATCTTAAGTTGAAAATGTACCAATTGCATCAATGCAGCAAAGTAACCATGATATCAAATAACCCAATATTTCATTCAACAAAGATGGCTTACAAGTTCATAATATCAAATAACCCAATATTTCATTCAAACCATAAATAAGGTAAAATTCAAAAAAGAACAATTTAAACTTCATTACATATACACATTGTAAATAAACAACTTGCACTCTAATTCCTACGTCTATTCCTCCACTCCATAAACATTTCTTGTGCAAGTGCATCTCTCATTTGAGTCCATTCGTTGCTAGGCTCAACGGTTTCAACTACATGGATTGGCTCCTCACCTACGGGTACCTCATCTTCTGCAAATGGAGCATCTTCTAAAGGATCCAATACCATATTCATGTGGATGAAGTTGTACAATAAACAACAAGCTATAATCATTCGACATTGTGTTCTAATGGGATAACATGAAGGGCTTCTTAATATAGCCCATCGTTTCTTCAAGAGGCCAAAACATCTCTCTATTACGTTTCTTGCCCGAGCATGCCTATAATTAAATAACTCTTCCCGATCTTGAGGTGCGCGTCGACTAGTGCTCCACTCTTGCAAATGATATCGTTTACCTCTATATGGGGCAAGAAAGCCTACCCCAATAGTGTAACCACCATCGACAAGATAGTATCCACCTAAAATTAAAATATGGAATTACATATTTATTTTCATTCTTCGTAATCATGATAACACAAATTCAAATTTAAATTTTCATACCGATTGGAACAACTAAACCGTTTTGTCTGATTATCGCATCACGTAATATCCTAGAGTCTGAAGCTGATCCTTCCCATCCTGGAAGTACATAAGTAAATTTCATATCTCTGGTACAGACACCCAAGACATTTGTTGCAAGACCACCTTTCCTTGTTCAATATCTAGGCCTATCAGAAGGACTCGGTGTGACTGCTATGTAAGTCCCATCTAAAGCCCCCAAGCATCCCTAAAAGTTCAACACAGAGTTCAAACTTACTCAGAGAAGTTGTCTACAATAGTATATTGTACATGTGTTATTTTTGTTGAAAAGTGTATTACCTTAAACCATTTCCATCGTTCATCCGTGCAATCTTGAGGAACCGGTTCTGGTTTAGCAAGGTGTCACTATGCAACCTCAAAACTGCAGCCAACACTCTATGACAATACCTACTAATTGTTTGTCCCGATCTAGAGAATCTAACTTAGATACTCCTATTTTTTGTGTGATGTGCGAGTATATTCAGAAAAATTGCAACTTGCTCCTCAACGGTTACTTGTCTAAGTTGCACTAATCCTCCTCGTACCCTTAATACCTCACAAAGATGTGCAAATGTGTTTCTGCACATTCTCAATTCCCATATACAATAGTAGTCACTTGTACTAATGATAGAATCCAAAACATCCCTCCGTGACTCATACCTAGCTAAAACTCTTTCATTTAAGGCTTTCCTTTCATAATTGTTCCTTAAGATGAAATTAAAGAAATAAAATCTAGCAAAATTCAAGGCCAAAAGGTGGACATACATCCTCCGCACAATAAGGTAATAAGAAACTTGTTCAGCATCCATTGCAACTATATAGAAAAAATATTCAAAAATAAAATATAAGTAAAACATTATACAATATACCAAAAGCTAACAACTAAGCAAAGAGGTCAATATCAAGTACAAACCAAATTCTGCTCAGCCTGACCCAAACCAAACTACTTTACTTACAAATTTCATAAATGTAAAATCTAAGAATTTTCACACTGTGCTAATTTTTTTTCGAAACCCAAAATTAACATTAATATTAATAATGAGTACAAGAATACCCAATCAGGCAGAAGCAATACAAACAACAGTTTCAAAAATCCAAGGCACAAGACAGTCATCAACCACTCCACAAAGCCAAAAACAACAACAAAAGCACAACACTGAAAGGCACATAAACAACATACTCCAAAACAAAGGTTCGCACAATACAAAAGCAGAACAATAACATTAAAACAAGCAACAGACCACCAAATTGGCAATCTGGTTCAGAAGTGGAGATCTGGTTCAAATTGGAAGAACCTATGTGGGTGAGCTAGCAATTCCAAATCAAGCCCTATCTGAATTTCACAACCAGATACAACATGCAAACAAAAACCATCAAAGCAACTAGATCATACCTTCGATGTGGAGGGGAGAAGTTCGAAATCTGTAATACTGAAAAGGACAGAACAGTGGCGGCGCAGGGGCGGATCAGGGAGAACGACAGAGAGCTAGTGGTGACGAGGTGACGAGGACGGATCAGCGACGGCGCAACGATGGAGCAGGGAGACCGACAGATCGAGAGCTAGTGGTGACGAGGTGACAAGGACGGATCAGCAACGACGGAGCATGGAGAACGACAGATCGAGAGCTAGTGGTGATGAGGTGACAAGGACGGAGCAGCGACGGCTCAACGACGGAGCAGAGAGAACGACAGATCGAGAGCTAGTGGTGACGAGGTGACAGGGACGAATCAGCGACGGCGCAACGACGGAGCAGGTAGAACGACAGATCGAGAGCTTGTGGTGACGAGGGGACAGGGACAGAGCAGCGGCGGAGCGAGAGAACTGAAATAAATGCCTCTATTTTCACATATTTGTTCCTGAAAAAGCATTGAAGTTCCAGAGAGTGAGATTGGAACAATGGAGAATAGGGATGGGTACTTGTGAAGAGAATGTTCCACATTTGAAGGGGGATGAGGATACGTGCAGTGGAATAATTTTTAGAGCATATTGGAGTCTTCGAGAGGTGAGTAACAATACTTTTTTTTACGAACCCTCTCCATGATATGAATGATTGTTTGTGTTGTGCTTTTTTTTATTGATCGATGAACCGATTTAGCAAGTATGTTCCCTAAATCTAAAAAAAGTTGTTTATTGATAATTTAACGTTCCGGTACATAATTCTTGTGTTCGCCGGATGGTAAAATCACTAAAGTTTCACATGTTGTCGCTCCAAAACCTCACAGAGTAGATTTTTTTTTTTTTTTATTTTTAACTACTTTCATGAAGTCCTGTATGCCAAGTTCAACTCAATATACATTGGTGTTCCACCGACTTATGGCTTTACCTTCCGGGGAGCATATAATTTTATTTAGTTGAACTTTAATAGCTTAGTCATAGTATGTATTAAATCCCATTTTGCTTATGGTTTAAAAAAAGAGAATAAGTATATTTGATTGTTATAATTTAAAATATGTTCGTCATGTTTTATTCGAGATATAAATGATATATGTATGTGATTGAAGTTTGTTGTTATGCCTCCTAAGATAGGTGCATTGACTTTTGACATCATCATTTAATGGGATATCGGAATTAAGATATGGGACAAGGAATCCATTTTACGAACGAGGTCAGTTTGGTCATCGTTAATGGGAGGCAATGAACCCATTTAATTACGAGGTTATCGGGTCACCATAAAGAGTGTGGCAAGGAATCAATTCTAAAACGAGGTTCCCGATTCACCATCGGGGTAATAAATCAATTCAGGAACGAGGTTCTCGAGTCACCATAAAGAGGGTGACAAGGAATCAATTCTAGAACGAGGTTCCCGAGTCACCATAGACTAGGGGCAATGAACCAATTTAATGAGGTTCTCGAGTCACCGAATTGGGCAAGAAACCAACACGAAGTGGGGTTTCCTGCCATCGGATGATTGTGCATTGTGTGATGTGTGGTTACTTTGTTTAATTATTATATGATATTTGATTATGTTGTCATTATATGATTGTTATAATTAAATGTATTTTTTTTAATGAACATTATTTTGAAAAATTAGCGGGTACCATGGACAGTTTTTCCGATACTGTGTACTCGTAATATCACTATTTTCAAATATTTTATAACTGTATTATTGTTCACAGAGATTTTATATCTCATTAAAAAATGTTATTTTGAGCCGAGGACATCATTGTTGTGACACCAGGTTCTGACGAACTACTTTCTTTTTTAGCTTAGCTGGTTAGTATTGTAGCATGGCTTACGAGAGCCATGCAGACATCGCTATTATTTTTAGTTTTTCTTCTCGGATTGTAGTTTGGCCTTCGGTTTTGAGGCTTTTCTTTTGATTTGGTTTTACTCGAAGGTATGAATTTAATATTATATTTATTACTTTGATACATTATTACTATTTTATTTAATATGAGACATTTTTCGGACTTATATAATTGAGAAAATTTTTATGATTAACATATTTTAAATAAATGTGTTAAAGGATTTTCATACAATTTATTTTGGGTTATTAATGTAACGAAGGCGTTACATAATCATTCCATCCATCCTTTAAATAACAAATATGCTATATATTAGTTTTTTTATGGTATAGGGAACATGTCAATGCTAAGTAATAAGCTTTCACATATCCTACAAAATCTATGAATAATTTCTTATTGTTTTTTTCTTTATAATACAACGTAATGCTACATAATATAATCACATTGCAAACTTTGGTCAACTTAAAATTCTAATCTTATTTATTTTTAGATGGGATCATATATTATTGTTGAAAACTTTTCATTTTTACATTAAACATTGTCAATGAGCATCTTAGAGATAAAATCTAATGTTCACTTGTCCATGTCACTTTAGCACGAATTGAACCAATGATGCAAAGAATTATGTTGGTTCTTTAAAATTGATTTATAGATACTTTCATCAAACATGTTACAAGCAAAAAATTTATTGTTTCGATTTACTTAGTTTTAACCATAACCAATACAAGATGTAAACCAACAAACCAGTCCCTTTCTGAATTTAATTGTGACTACAAATGTAATTGAACAAAACAAGTATAATGACAACATATTCTAATATATATATATATATATATATATATTGAATCTGTTAAATATTTGCAACAATACCAACGGTCTCCACCTAGATAATAACAAACTTTAAATAGAATCTATTTTTCCTAAAAATATAAAAATTGTATCTCAACTATAAAATATGGAAATCATTTATTATCTTCATAACAAAAAACACACTAATTCCGTCTCTCATACAAAATATAATTTCCTAACTCAATTATCTTACTGCATTAAATAATGAAGCTAAAATTATTAATCATTACCAAAATATATCTTCATATAAAATTCACCCTTACATTGCACGGATTAACTTACACTAGTTTATTGATATATGCCTTGAGACCGAGAGAATGGAGAGCCCAAAAGGACTCCCCTTACCTCCGTTTGGGCTCGATGGGTAACACTCCCCATTTTGTGTGGGTTTTGGTAAGCTTGGTCCAGGTATTATTATACACACTTGTATGATCCAGGCTGGGCGAATCGTACCAAGTACCAACCACCGGTACCATGCGATCGTTTTGGTTAAAGACTAAAACTATATACTATTAATAAAGGTGTACTATTAATAAAGCCCATGTTCCTGATCAAAAAATAAAGGCCATGTTCCATTTTTTTTAATATATAAATTAATTTTCTCATCAAAAATATATAAAATATTTATTAATTATTAGTTAAAATTAATATAATAAATAATAAAAATATAAGTAAATATATTATTATTAATTTAAGTTGTTAAGATAAAGAAATAAGATTACAAGTACACCTTAATATTTATTTAGTTTATTAAAGATAATTATAAAAATAAAATTGAAGTATCTCTTATGATTTATTTATTTATTTATCTTAACACAACGGTTTCCCGAATAAAATTGAAGTATCTTTTATTTATGTATTTATTATATTTTAATATGACCTAATAATTCTCTCCAAAATAAAAATATGACCTAATAATAAAAACAATAAAACGGTGTATTGATATCATTTCTTTTTATAAATTACTATTTTTTTATAAACAAATTATTATTGTTATTATAATAACAAGTTCCATGTGATACCTCGTCAAGGGAATAAAGAAGGACTTTGTTATATGAATATTATATGTTTTTATTTTTATTTCTCATTGATTTTTATCATCTTTATCTTTATATACGTATATTAGTTTGAAAATATCACAAAAAAATAAATAAATGATACACCATATGTGTTCGAGAAACATTTATGAATAAAGAATCCTTCCGTACCTCATTCTCTAGGATAGGGACGCTTGGGTTCCTCCACTCACCATCTTTCATTCATTAAAAAAACAAAAAAAAAAAACAAAACAAAATTCCCTCTCTCTCCGATTTATTTTCTCTGACTTTCTGCCTATGGTCCCCACAATCCACCACCACCCTCCTTAAACCAAACTCCATCATCACCATGTTCCCTTCTACATTCATTATCATTAATTACTCTATACACACAAACACGACATGTCACACAACATCTTTCTCTCTTCCCAAACCCACAACACAACCAAAGGCACGAGGACAAACCTCATCATCATACGCTACCTTCCTAAATTCTCATAGAATAATAATATTTCAACACAGAAATAATGAATATTTAATATCATCTAAAAATATTTTTATTATTTTTCACTTATGATATTTTATCATTTTTAAGACAATCTATCAAATTGGAGTCATACTATATATATATAATATCAATACATAATATTAAAATTTGTCAAAATATTATTATTGATTTCAAAACCAATACACTGCTCTCTCACCCCTACCTAAACTCAATCTACGGTGTCTATTTTAAAATGATTTTGAAATGTATTTTTGTTAAAAGTTGAAAAATATAGTTTATTTTTTTCGTACAAAAATATTTAGTTTTTTTATAGAAACAAAATTTCAGTTTTATTTAAAATAAAAATCCAAAAATATTAAAAAGTGATTTTCTTAAAAAGAACCCATAAAAACCGGCATTGATACTTTTGCATTGACCTACTAATACTATATTTACATTATTATTATTATTATATATATATAATAAAAAACTAAAATTGAAGGGAGAAAAAAGAAAAAAGGAGATATCCCTCTCCACCTGTCTTTCTGTTTCATTCATTGATTGTGGAAAATGGAATTAGGTGTAGCACATTTGTGGCGCTGCCAACATATAAGAAGCTCATCTAGGCAAACACAAACACCCTTTCTCCCATGGCGATTTGGTTTCTCCTCCTTCGAGAAAGCCTTATAACCCTTCAGGTAATGCTTCATTAGTTCTTTATACTTATTATTTTTCAAATAAAAATAAAATTATCTTACCCTTCTTCTCCTTTCTGTGTTTTTATTTATTTTATTTTAATGGGTTTGTGATTAGTTTATTCCTATGTATAGCAATTAGGGATGTAATCATAATGTTTCTTCATTGTCAACATAGATAACTCTTCTTCTTTTTTCCATTTTATTTAAATACGTTTTTAGGTAGATTAATTTATTCTGCATTTGCGTGGATTTTTCAGCTTTTATGGAAGGTGGGGTTTGACTTTGATGCCACAAGGGGTGTTTGGCTGTAGAGTTTACGGAAGGTCAAGTATTTGATTGATTAGTGTTTCTGTTACCTTTATAACTCTGTAGCTTATAATTGAAACTTTAGTCCCTTTCATTTCCAAATGGAATTGGATTTGGCCTCATCAGAGAATTTGAATGGTTTTTGTCGTTTTCTGATTCCTCCACTAATTGTTGTTGACGGGTCTGGAGAAATCTAGTTTTTTTAGAGACCCTTTTGTTGTATCTTGAGCTGGAGGAGTTTTGTTTATAAGTGTACAAGATCTTAATAAGGAATAGTTGGGAACAAGATGGATGAAGATACTAATTCTTGGATAAGGAGGGCAAAATTCTCCCACACAGTGTGCCATCGATTGATCCTTCCAGATTGAGCTCTCTTCCCATTAGCATTCATCCAGAGCACAATTCAAGTTGAAATCAAGGTCTGCTACAGTACCATTTCTAATGCTTCACAGGTTCAGAGGAATCCCATAACACACAGGCAGAGATCTGTGTCCCCTTTACCTGAAACTTTTGTTTTCTGAGCACCTTCAGGGAAGCTCAACATGAACAGAAGAGGTTCTCAACACCTGGTCCTCGGAAGGAAAGAGCATCATGATAAGAGAATTATGGGGAAGTTATTAAACAAGGATACCAGAGGGAAGTAAGATGTCCGAATTCAAATCACCCACTCAGTCCAAATAGGCAAGTGAAATTGAGTGACTAGATCGAGCACCGAAGGATGCATGGACAAAATATTTTGACCATGGTGGAGGAAGGGTTACTATGTGGAAACAGCTGATGAATGGACTGTTGACCTCTCTAAGTTGCTTCTTGCCTCAGGTTTGCTCATGGGGCTCTAGTTCAACTTTCAACATGTATATAAGGAAGAGCCTGTTGCTGTCAAAATTGATAGGGTACCTGATGGTGACGACACGAGACAGCTGCTAGATTGAGAAACGGTTTATTAGAG
>CM061062.1:89369781-89388781 GCA_030762895.1 Sophora flavescens
GAATGTCAACATCTTAACAAGGAAGGTTTCAATTGTATCCAACTCACGACTGATGAGGTGGATCACACATCGACAACATTTGGAGAATACATAGAATTAAGATGATCAATGACAACAAGCACTTTCGAACGACAATAAGACATGACCTTAGTGATCATAAAAGAATTTCTCAAGAAAAGAAATTTTTCTGGATTTCACTTTCACATAAGCATAGAAAATAATTTCATTAATTTGAAGGATATCGGAACATCCAGTATGGAAAAAGATCATTCCATCAGGTTCGTGGATGTAAAAATGCATGATCAATACACAATTACAAACATGAATCTAATAAAGTTAATTCTTCCACAAGAATCTTCCAACGGATTCAAAGAATCAAGGGGTGAATAATGTCTAATCCCAAGAGGATTAATTCTTATTCTTAATACAAAGAATTTACAAAATGATGACTTTCACCTCTATCAAAAATACTTCGCTATCACAAAATTATTTGTGTTATAACTCAAGAAATAGACATAACCACTTCTTTCAACAAAGTGGAAAGTATCCGCACAATCGATTTCGATAAATCAATTCACTCAAATGTCTAATACATCGAGGATTATTTAGAAGTGTGAGTACGACTTCTCACAAACAAAGAAATGAATAATCAGAAATTAATGAATTAGCATAACTAATTCGGGGAGTCCCGACAGATTTCAAATTAAAGTCAAAAATACTTGTTCATAATTCGTCCCTTACTTAGTTGTCGGGAATCCAGACTGGTGACACGAGCCTTCACACAACATTGGTGCTTCACAAGGAAAACACCTTTGGTCTAACAAACGGTTCGGACCACCGATCTTTCGATTGAATGAGTCATCTAACTTGTTTTAACTCGTAGGCAACATCTACACAAAGCGACAGAGATCCGACTGAATCCAAACTAGATCAATCAAAAATCAATGTCCTTTGCTAACCATAAACCTAGAATATTTCCAGGAACACTCCGGAAAAACCCTTTACACAAAGCACCTTGTTTCGAATGTCGGATACGATTCCCAAGGATAATCGAATGTCATATTCAACCCAGTAGTAACATTCAAAATCTAAGGTCTCCCAGGACATAAAGCCCTTGAAAACCATCAAGAAACATATACTTGTGTGTCAACACACATTGCTCCAACAAGAAACAATTCAAACAAGAGCCAACCGGAGATCACACAACAAAACTTAATGCACCTATTCCCCAAAGATCCCGAAAGACTCGGACTACACTCGATACCACCTTGTAACGCCCCCTGGGCATTACTTACGTAACACATGGGAATTTAAATTAAAAGATAATTTCTTGGTGCTTTCGAAAATAATTTATATAAGTATACAAGTGTATGAAATTGGGTATAAAAATTTTGTCACAACTCCTAAACCTTGATTGGCACACGGACTTGCTATCGTAGTATGGCAAGCCTATTTAATTTAAAGAATATTCTTGAATAAAAGCTAGTATTTTACGAAAATTTTGACAGAGTCTCCTCTCGGAATTCTGGACATCCTGGTAAAAGAACACCGCTAAAATAATTACATTTTCATTCCGGGAATTCCGATTACACCAAATACAATCAAGCAATAACATGCTAAAGATAGTTATATCAATTAGCTTTACAAGACCAAAAGGAAAAGTTTAAGTTTTCTTTCAAAATAACGCTCTCCGATCCATAAACATTTCATTTTTAAAATAAAGGCTCTCAGGCCATACTCATACATACTTATCAAAATAATCGAGTCTCAAAACCCTAAGCTGGTCATTCTAAAAGTATTTCTCGAGAAGAACTCACGTGATCGTTTCCACAACCAAATACTTCCTCAAGCAACTAGATCTAAGTCTCCGAGTGACTTAGGAAGACTCTCTGCACATCCGTACTAAAATACCCAAGGTACGATAGCAAACCAGAAGAAACCCGATATGTTTGTAAGGGTGAGATACTCCGACAAATGGATATATCACACAACAACCATATACACGATACATACATCACATAATCATATAAGCGGTTAAATCATGCATACACATAACATAACAAAGTGTTATATCAAAGGGTCTCAAGCCCGCATCAATCTTTTTGAAAATATGCATGACACTTCAATCATCGAGGCTCTAACTTAATCTCATGAGATATCAACGCCCGTTTTTCACCGGAGAAGAATTAGAGTTGGTCAAGCTCTAGCCCATCTGGCGATTACCCCTTACCCTCAAGCATTAAGGTCTCAGGACGGGCAACGTCACATGTGCCTCTTCACTCGGTTTACATGGACAGACTCCCCATATACCACCTTGTATCTGTTATAATCATCAATAGCACGTCTGCTTGGGGAAATGCACATGAGAAAATATTTTATTTAAAAGGATTTCTTTGTGTTCATCATTTTCACTGTCGCTGCTCAAGGCTAACGACTTAAATCATCATTTCCCCATCGCTTGAAAACTCAAGCATAGTACTCATAGTCCGAATGATCAATCATAATGCCCAAGACCGTGGCCACAATCAAGGGTTGTGGTCGTAGAAAACAACCTTCATCTTTAATCATGTTCATCACACGCGGTTAGAATACACAGTCCAACACAACACGATTAGGATCTAAGTCCATAACATCATAACCAGGACTCATAGTCCCGAATTCACACTGATCCAAGATCACGTGCACATCACTGAATACTCGAGGCGACGTCTCGCGTACTAGATTCTCTTTCTTAAGTACTTATTTTTCGTTCGATGAAAAACAAATTCAAAACCGAATCCTCGATAACCTATCCAGGTCATCGGAAAGTTTCTAAAATATTTAGGAAAAACCTTTTCTTTGAAAATCTTTTATAAAGCATCTTTGAAATTCTTTTATCTTTGAAATATTTCCCCCAATAGGATATTGCCAAATAATCTTGAAAGTTTTCACTTGAAAACACATAGTTCGAAAAGGATTTTTCTCTTGTATAACAGTAGTACCCCAAAACCATTTCAACATTTAAAACAAGTACTTTAAGTTAATGAGCTTTTGGAAAAGAACACAAATCCCTTCATCTTCAAAGCTTATTAAGGTTTTTAATCCTTATAACGGTTGAGCACAGACGCACGTCCCAGCTTAGCAAACTTTCAATCAACAACAGTATATATCATCAATGCAATGCTAATATCACAAAGTTGAAAGCGATTCATCACATATATGCATTTTATCATTTTAGAACAAGTACAGTTCAACATCGAGATAATAGCATAACAGTTCAAGTACATAAGATAATCAAGTAAGCTCAATCAACATATAACTATCCAGTTAAACACTTACACACATGCATACGGTTATTAAATATCCCTAGGCAAACTCCCCTTACCTTTGAAGACAAGTAAAGGATCCTCGTCTTAATACTCACATTAGCTCCAAGAGTGTAACTATCTACTCCATCAAGCAAGCATAGCCGTGTCAAAAGTCTAAGAGAGGGGGAATCCAACAACGCGCAACAACCAAAAAATCAAGAAATCAATTTCACATGATCAAACACACATTCTAACTTTATCTAAACACTTAATCTAATTACCAAACAAGGTTATTTTTAAAGAAAATCATGTTTGAAGCTCACGCTTCCTAATACCCTTTTAGGAAACTTTGTTTTGATTAAAAGATCTTGAAAAAGAACTTTGGAAATCATCCATTAAGAGTCCTAATTACACTGAATCATAATTAATTTCACAAAAACATACCCAAATTCAAATAAAATCAAATTGGGGGTTTAGGGCTCCTTATTAAAATTTAGGGAAAACTCAGAATAATGAAATTGGTTTAGGGAAACACAAATTCACAGTCTCAATCTCATAAAACAACCTTAAATTTCAAGATTAAAATCTGAAATCAAAGGGTTAGGGTTTTAAAAATCCATTTGGGGATTTACAAAAGAGAAGAGGTTAGAGGTAAAACTCTTACCCAAGGTGAAGAAGAGAGAACATGGTGGCTGAAGGTGGTGGTGATGATGGCGGCGGCGCATGAGAGCACGGCCGTGAATGGAGGAGTTTCGGGCCGGGACGCGTGTAGATCGCGACTGTCTTCTCCCTACGCGGCACGATCGTCGTCCTTTCCACGCCAGGTGGTGGTCGACGACGTCGAATGGCGGAGCAAACGGTCGGAATCCGTGTGGGTTGCACAGCTGTTTTCTCCCTCGTGCTGGTAAGCAGCGACCGGATCTACTCTTTGAGGTGGTGGTTGTGCGGCTTGCAGGTGGTGGCGCGAACCAGTCCGCAAGGAAGAAGGAGATGGAGTTGAGGTGGGAGGAAGAAGAAGAAAAGAGAAAAAGAAGGAAAGAAGGAAGAAAAAAGGAGAAGCAGAGAAGATAAGGGAGAAAGAGAGAGATTGCGTCGAGAGAAAGAGAGATAAAATGGGTTTTTAAACAAATTACTTAGTGATAGGTACAATATGAGTGATAAATATTAGGCCTAAAATAAACATGTTTTTACTTTTTAGAATCTAAAAATAAAGATTTATAAGGATATGTTTTGAAAATCAAATTAGAGTAAAGATTAATAGTTGAAGGCGATCAACTAAGAAAATACTCAGTCCAAAATTTAATCTCCGATAAATGTCAAACCAAAATATTTTTAACTCTAAAATTAAATAGAATGAGAATATGAAAATATTTTTCTCTTAATCATATTATTTAAAATATTTTTTATACCGGTATAATAGAGACAATAACGTAAATTATTGTCTATTAAACGTGCTTTCACTGAAATAAGTCAGTGCTAACACACCCAATAAAATACTTTGAAGAGAGTAATTCAATTACTTAAACTAAACCACATAACAAAATAAACTTAAACATTCAAATAAAATAATTAATCATAGGTGTAAAAACTAGGGTGTTACATGATGCATCGGTCTGGACAATAAGACTTGCATCTGGATGAGGAATACCAAGATACGGCAGAGACTTGACTTCCTGTTTTATTTCAGCCACTAACTTAGACAACTCATCAGACCAAGGTTTGGGATTCTTAGTCTTTCTAAGTCTACTATAGAGAGGCTTACACTTTATCCTAATGTTGGGAATAAATTCCGAAACATAATTCAAACAACCCAAAAACCTTTGAAGTTGTGTTTTGTCTTTCAATTCATTTGGAAAATTATCAGCAAAAGCAATACTTCTGCTGATGGGTGTTATTGTGCCCTGAAATATTTCATGGCCCAAAAACCTCATTTTGGTTAGACAAAGTTTTGTCTTTTTGGCAGACAAAGCCATTCCATTTCTTTTGATTGTTTCTTTAAAAACATGCAAATGCTTGAAATGTTGTTCTAAAGAGTTTGAAAATATTAAGATGTCATCGATGTAAATTAAAGCGAACTCAGAGTGAGGCTTTAATATTTCATCCATGATATTTTGAAATTCACAAGGAGCATTTTTCAAACCTAAAGGCATTACATTCCACTCGTAATGACCTAAAGGAACAGTAAAAGCAGTTTTATATTTATCCTCTTCTTTCAAAGCTATTTGATAATAACCAGATTTCAAATCAAATTTTGAAAAAATAACTGCATTGTGCAGCCTTTTGATTAAATCCTTTTTATTTGGAACTGGATAACGAATCCATTGCAACGCTTTATTCAAAGGTTTATAATTGATGACCATTCGAGGTTCACCACGCTCAATTTCAGAATTATTGTTTACATAAAAGGCAGTGCAACTCCAAGGGGATTTACTAGGCCTTATCAATTTCTTATTTAAAAGATCTTGAATATCTTTTTTACAAAACTCCAAAGTCTCGCTATTCATCTGAATAGGTCGAGCTTTGGTTGGAATATTCCTTTCATCAAAGTCTTTTTCATACGGTAAAGATACAGTATGAATTTTCCTATTCCAAAAAGCATTTGGAATAATGGAACATACTTCAGTTTCAAACTCCTTTTGTAAAGCAATTACTTTCTCCTTAATCAAAGGATCTTGTAATTGTTTTTCAATTTTTTGATAAAGAATTTCTTTTTGAAGAAAACAGATTTGATTTTGCTTTCCATTTAAAATAGATAAAAAATTTGTTTCGTCAAAAGTATCAGAAATTGTATTTAAATCTTTTGATTTAACAGGGTTTAAAAATTCGAAAAGAATTTCCTGATTATTTCTTTTTGTAGTCAAACCATTTTCAGAAACACCAAAAGGATATAATTGTGTGATAAAAGGGGTTCCCAAAATAATTTGCTCAGACATATTTTTAACCAGTAAAAACGAATTTTTTAAAAAAATTCCATTGTTGCAAATACTAGCTTCTTCAAGTTTATACTTAACTTGAAGCTTCTCATTATTTGCAGTATAGAGTTTTTGAATAGTTTTCTGATAATATTGAGTTGGAATCAGACCTTCTTGAATGCAATTTAGGTCTGCTCCAGAATCAATCAAAGCAATAAATGGTTTGTGAAAAGAGTTTTTAATTTTCAAATTGACTTTCACATGCCATTTTTGCTGTAAGGTTTTGATTCTCATCAAGAATTGATCTTCTCTGAACTCAGGATTATCAGATTGAAAATCATTTTTGAAAATTTGGGAAGAAGATGAAGCAGAAAGATTTGCCTGACCTTTCCCTGGGTTTTTTGAAAAATTTTGCTCCAAAATTTTAGTTTTAAGTTTCAAATCAGAAATTTCAGATTTCAAAACTTTAATTTCTTTATATAAAAACGAAAGACTTAAAGGTTCTTGATTAAAAGAGGATTCTGCAACCTTTTGTGAAGACAGAATTTCTTTTAAAGAATAACCTTTAAATTCTTGCTTTTCTACTTCCTGTGATTCTAATTCTTTATATTTTTCTAGCATAGCTAGTTTAACTTTTGGGTCCTCTACTTGATTTATTAAATCAAGAAGAACTCTTGCTTCTTTTGTAATAACATTAATTGTAAATTTACAATTACAGTTATCACCTAAGCAACCACAGCTTAAACAGCCTGCATCAGAATCTGAAGAAGTTTCTTGATTCTGATATATAACATCTGAATCATCATCAGAAGATGATTCTTCTGAAGAATTAGTATCATAGAGAAGAATTTTTGAAATTTGATCCTTAAGATCATCATCCATTTTCAATTCTTTGATCTTTTGCTTAACTCCGTCTTTAGCCATATGACCTACACGACCACACTTGTAACAAGTTATATTTTTCTTAAAATCTTTTGAAAAAGGTTTCTTATAAGATTTCCTTTGGGATTTCTTATAAGGTTTTATTTCTTTTTCCTTTTTATAAAACTTTTTTGATTTTGAAAACCTTTTTGAAAATTTTTGAGTATTAACTCTTCTCTGTTTTGAGGGAGGAGTTAATTTCTCATATCCAAACTGTTCACAAAAATTTCCCAATTCTTTGGAATTGGTCTTACTTTCAAATTTCGCTTGTCGATGCATTTTGATATCGGTACAAAATTGTAAACCAGTTTTATTTATGACTGAAATTAACCTTCCATAGGTTAATTCCTCCAAAGGAGTGCCAGGGTACTCCATTTTTATTTGTGTTCGAACTTTAGTAGCAAAGTTTTTTGGAAGTCCAGATATAAACCTGTCTTTCCAATAGGCTTCTCTACAGTCAGTTCTAGTATAAATTTTTGCTAAAAAATTATCTTTATACCATCGAAACTCTCCAAGAGTAGGACAGTATAAATTATTTAATATCTCAATGGATCTATCGGCAAACGTACTTGTATCACCAATAAAAGCTTGAGATATTCCAAAAATTAGGGTTTCAACTTGTTGATCAACACGATGTTCAACAAGTTGACCATTTTCTATTCTAGTTTCAGTTTTGACTGAAGAAAAAACCGCATTTCGTTCACTTTCTTTCAAATTATTGTCCCACCATCTGATGAGCCTCTGTTTGACTGGTTTTATAACTAGTAAAGACCTTGGCTTTGTGCTAATTTTATATCATTTTCACCCAAATTAGACTTGATTGTCTTTAAGCAGTATTTTGAGTCTATAAAGTATTTTTAGGTTAATTTAGCCAATTTTGAATCAAATAAAGCTTATGGCTATTTTGTTGTTTTCAGGATAATAAGAAGAGCAAGTGAGGAAGTGCACCTGAAGCAGAGGCCATCACGCCTAGGCCGTGACACTGGTCACGGCCGTGATGAGAAGATTATGAAAGTCGGAAGGATCACGGCGCCTGCCCGTGATAAGCATCACGCGGTAGTGACGGACTGAATGTGAAAGGACACCCTTGGCGTGAAGCGATCACGGCCGGCCGTGTGATGACCATCACGGCCGTGACAAGAGAGAAACCAAAAGCCTATTTGAAGGCAGAACTGAGGGAAAGCTAAAAGGAATCCAAACAACTTTCATGAAGAACTCGGACGGCTTAATTGGATGTATAATGGGTCACATTGGGCCTTGAAGTTAGAACATAATTGCTGTCACTGGAACCTGAACTAGTCATGAAGATTGGGCCATAACTTGGGCCGTAGATGTCGGTTGGAAGTGAAACCGGTGGCAAATGAAAGATCAAACAAAGATCTTTAACTCTCATGAAGACCATTATTCCAAACAGAGACGTTTTGAGGGGCTCCAATCCATGTGAAGATAGAGACGTTTCAGCTGCCCTATGAGTTAAATATGGATATAACTCCCTCATCTTAATTCATAATTAAGCAAATTAAGTGGTTTTGGAAAGCTAAGAGGCAGAGGTTGAAGACAACTAAAGGAGCATTCAGATATTGAGAGAATATATATAAATAGTAGTCATAGTGTAGGAGTCAGAGAGTTAGCCAGTTTTGGCTAGTCTTAGCTAGTCAGTAGTTTGTTTTGTTTCCTTTTCTACTTATGTTTGTAATGGAGAGTTAGTCTCCTAGATTAATCTACTGTAATTGGTTTCTGTTAACACTTGAGGTTTTGTGATTCCATGATCATTTGCTTCTCTCTTTTCAATGCAATGTTGTATGTTTCTGTTTGTTATTTCAGGAATATATAGTATGGTATTGTTTCATCTCGGTGATGCAATGTTCCTATATATAATCGCGTTTGTTATTTCGCGTGTGTTCATTCATGTTCGTTTGTTCATGAGAGCTTAACCCCGTTTGTTATTTCGGGAATAGGAACGTACATCTGTAGTAGCGGTTTTCGTTTGTTAATTGTTGCTACAACCGGGAGGGGATTAGTATCTGCTTAGGATTTGCATGAACCAATGATAGTGGGAAACTGAAAACAGTAGGTTAATCGCTTTTGTCTATTTGCTATTTTCTTTAACTGCTTTGTTTTTATTGTTTTGTTTTCTTAATTTAGTTTTAAAAATCCAAAACCCCCTTTTCTAACTTTTACTAATTTTCTGTTAATAATAACAACAACTAAAGAGTCCTTGAGAGACGATCCGAGTTGTCGCACTATACTGCATTTTTATAATCGCTCGTTCTTTTTGGCGCGTAGCGACAACGCGGTCAAAAATTGGCGCCGCTGCCGGGGACTCTTGTTTGTTGTTATTAGCAGAAAGTTACATTTAAAAAAAAAAAAAAAACTTTTTGCTTTGCTAATTAGTTTTGTCTGCTTTGTCCTGTCTCAGAATTTTATTTTCCCCATGGATAATTACATGTATGGATATTTGCCTAATGTTTATTATGAGCCACCTTGCATGTATTATCCTAATTTTAGTGAACCACCACCATACTATCCTAGCCAAGTGACCACCTCTGCACCTTCCACCTTGGATGAGATTGCTTCAATGCTACAACAAATGGAAGAGAACAATCAACGGATGGCACAACAAGATTTTGAATTTCAACAGATGATGGAAGCGAGCAATCTTGAATTTCAACAGAGGATGGAGGCTCAATACCAGAGGGACCAAGCTGAATCTCAAAAGTTGTGGGCTCTGATTGATCAAGTTACCGCCAACTCAGCTGCAATGTTAACTCCACAGCCCATTGAGGAACATAAGGATTCACAGATGGTTATTCCTGAAAATACTTTTGATGATAATTCTGATGATGACATTTCTGTTGACGATGAATTATGTGTTGAATCCCCTGATTCTAATGATTGTTATTGTGATGGTACTGCTGCTTTGTGTATACACTGTTATGCAGGTTTATACTTGAAAGGAAACAAAGAAAATGAGGATCAGGAGGATCAAGAGAACATTCGCTCCACCGTGCTTGAGGATAAAAAAGAATCTTTGGTTTTAGATGCAGGTGTTGAGAGTGATGGGGTGGATGAACCGTGTGCAGAAAGTCCATACAATCATGTCTTTACTAACTTAGTTTCTTTTACTACATGTACTAACTGTACTAACACTAACCCGTGTGCTGTTTGTGGCCAGTTTCTTGACTCTATTTTGCAGGATGATAATGAGAATGAAGTAGCACCAGTAACCCCAACTAACTGTTTGCCACCTCCCCCTGAGGAGCCACCAGCTCTAGATTTTGCACCCTTGGATTTTGCACCATGGCCGATCCAAGAGGTTGAGCCCCGATTCTATTGGGGAGATTTTATTGAGAAGGAGGTCATCTGTGACCCGAAGGGTAGTGAGAAGTCCGCCGCACTGGGCGAGGTTACTATGATTGTCAAGTGCTCACCCCCACATCAAGTCTGCAAGTTAGGGAAGCTTGGAATGAACTTCAGTCCTTTGGCCACCATGTGGGACTTATGCTACAAGCAATGGGATCCTGGTGGAACCACCACCTTCAATGAGTTTTTCTTTACCTTACTCTTTTAATTTTCTTTTTTTTTCTTTGCTTTATTTCTGTTTTGTTTCCAATAAAGATCCTGAATAATTTGAGAAGCTCAGGAGTTGTGTTAAGTCTAGTATTGGCAAGTTTATTGGATTTGATTAATTTTTGCATAGATGATTGCATGATATGTATTGACTGTTTCCCCCTAGGTTGAAAAAAATTTTGTTTTTTAAAAAAAAATAAAAAATAAAAAATTTTTTGATCCCCATATGATTGAAAACTGAACTTTGAGATTTTGTTATGATGGCATGATTTATGATAAGTTTGGGGTGATAGGGAGCACACACTAGGGATAGAATCTCTTTCAAATAATTTGGAAAAAAAAAATGTCCAGGTGAGGTTTTGAGCCTCCAACATGTTTTAAACTGTGTGAAAATCACTTTCAAGTTGCACTTCCCTGGATTTGATTGAATCTCTTTTTGGTTTGCATGATTATATGTGTGTAGCAAATGATTTAGGCAGTTTTTTTTGTAAATAGCTACTTGGCCTGAATAAACTAATTCCTATTGCATGTTCCCTAGTTAGCCCTTTTGAGCCTATTAGCCTGTTAATTCTTAATAACCTAATGTTATAAGCCCAAAAATCTGGAAAACCATGTTAACCCGATCTTAGGATTAGGAGAGCATGTAATCTTAGAATGGGTGCAAGAAACTAAAGTTTGGGGTGGCTGCAAGGTGTAATATGTTGTTTGGGATTGAAAAAAAAATTTTGAAAAAAAAAGAAAAAAAAAAAAATAAAAGAAATAAAAAAAAAAAAGAAGAGAAAAACAAAAAAAAAAGTGTTGAAATAAAAAAAAGCCGTAGCCACCCAGAAGCATAAAGAATAAAATAAAGAAAGGAACTTGAGTGAAATTCAAAGTGTAAATATAGTTCATGCTCTCTTAGTTCCTAGGGTCTTCAGCTTAGTTTCTTTGTATATCCTACCCTTAGCCAGGCCCCATTACAACCCAATAAAGACCTTTTGATGTTGCTTGCATGTTTTCTGTGGGAACCATTTTGAGATGAAAATCAAATTTATGGGAAGTGCTCTTAAAAGTAAAATTGAGTGCAATGTTGCTAGCATGACAAAAACTGAGCGATGAGTGAAACACAAATTTCCCTTGTGAGGAAGGCAGTTGTTTGATTTTGGTGATCTCCCTTTTGTATGTAACTTAGATCCCCTTCTTAGATTGATGATTGTCTGAATGATTAATTTCTCAACTGTTTAGAATAAATGAATGTGGGGATTGCTTTGTTTGAAAGGGGGAACATTGAAAAAATATTTTGATAAATTGCTTGAAATCTGTGTGAAAGTTGATTGAATTCTTGAGCTTGCCAGGTCTTGAGTCTTTTTGAGTTTTTGAGTGTAGTTTGCTTGAGGACAAGCAAAGTTTAAGTTTGGGGTATTTTGATGAGCCTCTGTTTGACTGGTTTTATAACTAGTAAAGACCTTGGCTTTGTGCTAATTTTATATCATTTTCACCCAAATTAGACTTGATTGTCTTTAAGCAGTATTTTGAGTCTATAAAGTATTTTTAGGTTAATTTAGCCAATTTTGAATCAAATAAAGCTTATGGCTATTTTGTTGTTTTCAGGATAATAAGAAGAGCAAGTGAGGAAGTGCACCTGAAGCAGAGGCCATCACGCCTAGGCCGTGACACTGGTCACGGCCGTGATGAGAAGATTATGAAAGTCAGAAAGGATCACGGCCTGCCCGTGATAAGCATCACTACCGTGACGGACCGAGAATGTGAAAGGACACCCTTGGCGGAAGCGATCACGGCCGGCCGTGATGACCATCACGGCCGTGACAAGAGAGAAACCAAAAGCCTATTTGAAGGCAGAACTGAGGGAAAGCTAAAAGGAATCCAAACAACTTTCATGAAGAACTCGGGCGCTTAATTGGATGTATAATGGGTCACATTGGGCCTTGAAGTTAGAACATAATTGCATCACTTGGAACCTGAACTAGTCATGAAGATTGGGCCATAACTTGGGCTGTAGATGTCGGTTGGAAGTGAAACCGGTGGCAAATGAAAGATCAAACAAAGAGCTTTAACTCTCATGAAGACCATTATTCCAAACAGAGACGTTTTGAGGGGCTCCAATCCATGTGAAGATAGAGACGTTTCAGCTGCCCTATGAGTTAAATATGGACATAACTCCCTCATCTTAATTCATAATTAAGCAAATTAAGTGGTTTTGGAAAGCTAAGAGGCAGAGGTTGAAGACAACTAAAGGAGCATTCAGATATTGAGAGAATATATATAAATAGTAGTCATAGTGTAGGAGTCAGAGAGTTAGCCAGTTTTGGCTAGTCTTAGCTAGTCAGTAGTTTGTTTTGTTTCCTTTTCTACTTATGTTTGTAATGGAGAGTTAGTCTCCTAGATTAATCTACTGTAATTGGTTTCTGTTAACACTTGAGGTTTTGTGATTCCATGATCATTTGCTTCTCTCTTTTCAATGCAATGCTGTATGTTTCTGTTTGTTATTTCAGGAATATATAGTATGGTATTGTTTCATCTCGGTGATGCAATGTTCCTATATATAATCGCGTTTGTTATTTCGCGTGTGTTCATTCATGTTCGTTTGTTCATGAGAGCTTAACCCCGTTTGTTATTTCGGGAATAGGAACGCATATCCGTAGTAGCGGTTTCGTTTGTTAATTGTTGCTACAACCGGGAGGAGGGATTAGTATCTCGCTTAGGATTTGCATGAACCAATGATAGTGGGAAACTGAAAACAGTAGGTTAATCGCTTTTGTCTATTTGCTATTTTCTTTAACTGCTTTGTTTTTATTGTTTTGTTTTCTTAATTTAGTTTTAAAAATCCAAAACCCCCATTTCTAACTTTTACTAATTTTCTGTTAATAATAACAACAACTAAAGAGTCCTTGAGAGACGATCCGAGTTGTCGCACTATACTGCATTTTTATAATCGCTCGTTCTTTTTGGCGCGTAGCGACAGCCACATCCACCATCCTTTAAGGCTTCCAGAGAAACCATTTACCAGGATTTTGACAGTACGTAGGGCATTATTTCCACGAGCCCTATAAGCAGTAGCTGCCATGGACATTTCTTCTAATCTTCTCAAAATTTGATATTCAGAAAATCCATCAATATTATATATATATATATATATATATATAAAAGCTAAGAAGATTTATAAGTATCATATAACATAAAAATGAGCTTAAATTGTTCAAACGACAATATAGCATATCACAAAAATAAAGTACATGTGTTCAACAACATAAAATCGAAGCATGAATATAAAAATCATGGTCTAACAGTCTCAATATCATTATTTCCTTGCCCATCATCAGTAAAAAGAACAACCTTCAAGTCTGGTTAATCAAGAGAAAGACTAAAGACTAGCAACTTCAAGAATACCTCTACCACGTGCTTGTGTCACGGATAAATGGCAAACAATAGGAATCATCAAATAAAAAGTAGAACTTGTTTGTGTTTCCTACTTGCTAAAAGGCAAGCAACAATGACAGATCAATAATCATTAAAAAAATATATAGAAATACAAAAAGGAAGGAACGAATGGAACATACCATGAAGACGTCGAGTTTAAAAAATGGAGTTCAAGAAGTCAAAACAATATTTTTAATTTCCAACAGGCGGCAGTGTAATGTGTTTTAAGTTTTAACTTTCCATCTAGAACTTATATTTATAGGGGTTTTTACCCTAAAGTGAAACGACGGTGTTTAGCTAAAATTTAGTTTCACTTTAGGTAAATATATGCTATAGCCGTACCCAAACCGTACCCCATCCGTACCCTGCCGAACCCAGCCATACCGGAGAAGAGTACCCAACCTAAATTTCAAAAACAAAAAAATAGGTACGTACCCGGTACGTACCCCGGCGTACCCGAGCTGTACCCGTACTTGGTACTGGTATTCCTTCATAAATGGAGTACCCATGCTTCAGAGGTCACCGCATACTTTCTACAACGGTTCATAATGTAACCGATGTAGAAAGTCGATCCCAGAGTTCATAACATACAAAACTGTCACCGCGCCACTTTCTACAACGATCCATAGTACAATCGATGTAGAAAACCATTCGCAAATAAATTTTATTACAAAAATGTCACCGCACTACCTTCTACAATGGTTGTAGAGCAACCGTTGTAGAATCCCTGCTATATAAAGCATATTTTCCACTAGTGTGTGCTCAACTTGGACAAGATCCACTGTGTAGAGGCAAAGACAAAAGGTTACCCCGAATTGAAAATCTCGTCGTGGGGAATAGTCATATGAAGACTTGAATTTTTTTTGTTTTTTTGGGTTGTTGGGTTTCCTGGTTCTTCGACCTTGCATATATAGTGTTTGGGGTTTTTATTTTTGATTTCTAGATGTCACCTCAAAATTGTATCTTTAATCTAGGTTTTTCGTTGGTGTTGGTTGCAGATCTAGGCTTGGTGAAGCTAGATCTGTGTTGGTGGAAGTGATTTTTCTCAATCAATCTTTTTATGCTATTTTAGAATGCAAATTTGATATATATATATATATATATATATATATATATATATATATATATATATATATATATATATATATATATATATATATATATATATATATTTGGCCATTATGATCAATGGCATGCAAGGGGGCAACCTCTATGGTGGTGGAACTATAGTTTAACGCTCCTAAAGACAACCTTTAAAATCATATTTGAGGTGATGTATGATTGATTAATATAAAAGTATCTGACAATGTATAAAAATTAAACTCATATTATAAATTTATAATTATGTAAATAAACGTTAAATACATAAACCAACTTACAAGCTAAATTTGCTTTTCCAAAAGTTCAAGCTTTGGACTCCATAGTTAAATTGGGCTTTCAAACAGTCTAAAACCTAACTTATTTGCTAAATTGACCGAATAGAGTAATATTATTATTATTTTGATAGGAAAGATAGTATATTAAGGGTCTGTTTGATTTGTTATTTTTTAAGGGACAGTACAGTACAAATCATTTTGTTACATGTTTGATTTTTAATTTGGTTTTTCATCCTCTTACAAACTTCCTCATGAGTGCCAGTCTTGAATGTCCCGTTCTCTCCTTTGTTTCCAGCCACCACCATTTCCTCTAAAATAGTGAGCAAGGTTTTCTCCTCAAGTTCACTCCAAATACGTCTGACTCTTGTGTTATTCATTGGTTGTTCACTATTATTCCCACTTTCATTTTCCATCACTAAAGACCACAACATTGAAAAGATTATGACAATAAACATTTTGAAGAAATACGAGCTTATACAAAACATAAATGAAATAAATTTAATGATGAATAACCTCATATTTCCTTTAGATCTTATCATATAAATAACCTGATATGCAACAACCGTTAAAGGTTTCTAACAGAAACCTCCGGATATGATTTTGATGGCTCTAGTGCTTTGGCTAACTAATAAGTGATGTATAATAAACCACTGGGATATTGACTTGAATATGAATCGACAAGGTGAAAAACATATCAAGTAGAATGACCTATCAATTTTAGTATCTTAAGTTGAAAATGTACCAATTGCATCAATGCAGCAAAGTAACCATGATATCAAATAACCCAATATTTCATTCAACAAAGATGGCTTACAAGTTCATAATATCAAATAACCCAATATTTCATTCAAACCATAAATAAGGTAAAATTCAAAAAAGAACAATTTAAACTTCATTACATATACACATTGTAAATAAACAACTTGCACTCTAATTCCTACGTCTATTCCTCCACTCCATAAACATTTCTTGTGCAAGTGCATCTCTCATTTGATTCCATTCGTTGCTAGGCTCAACGGTGTCAACTACATGGATTGGCTCCTCACCTACGGGTACCTCATCTTCTGCAAATGGAGCATCTTCTAAAGGATCCAATACCATATTCATGTGGATGAAGTTGTGCAATAAACAACAAGCTATAATCATTCGACATTGTGTTCTAATGGGATAACATGAAGGGCTTCTTAATATAGCCCATCGTTTCTTCAAGAGGCCAAAACATCTCTCTATTACGTTTCTTGCCCGAGCATGCCTATAATTAAATAACTCTTCCCGATCTTGAGGTGCGCGTCGACTAGTGCTCCACTCTTGCAAATGATATCGTTTACCTCTATATGGGGCAAGAAAGCCTACCCCATTAGTGTAACCACCATCGACAAGATAGTATCCACCTAAAATTAAAATATGGAATTACATATTTATTTTCATTCTTCGTAATCATGATAACACAAATTCAAATTTAAATTTTCATACCGATTGGAACAACTAAACCGTTTTGTCTGATTATCGCATCACGTAATATCCTAGAGTCTGAAGCTGATCCTTCCCATCCTGGAAGTACATAAGTAAATTGCATATCTCTGGTACAGACACCCAAGACATTTGTTGCAAGACCACCTTTCCTTGTTCGATATCTAGGCCTATCAGCAGGACTCAGTGTGACTGCTATGTAAGTCCCATCTAAAGCCCCCAAGCATCCCTAAAAGTTCAACACATAGTTCAAACTTACTCAGAGAAGTTGTCTACAATAGTATATTGTACATGTGTTATTTTTGTTGAAAAGTGTATTACCTTAAACCATTTCCATCGTTCATCCGTGCAATCTTGAGGAACCGGTTCTGGTTTAGCAAGCAGGTCACTATGCAACCTCAAAACTGCAGCCAACACTCTATGACAATACCTACTAATTGTTTGTCCCGATCTAGAGAATCTAACTTGGATACTCCTATTTTTTGTGTGATGTGCGAGTATATTCAGAAAAATTGCAACTTGCTCCTCAACGGTTACTTGTCTAAGTTGCACTAATCCTCCTCGTACCCTTAATACCTCACAAAGATGTGCAAATGTGTTTCTGCACATTCTCAATTCCCATATACAATAGTAGTCACTTGTACTAATGATAGAATCCAAAACATCCCTCCGTGACTCATACCTAGCTAAAACTCTTTCATTTAAGGCTTTCCTTTCATAATTGTTCCTTAAGATGAAATTAAAGAAATAAAATCCAGCAAAATTCAAGGCCAAAAGGTGGACATACATCCTCCGCACAATAAGGTAATAAGAAACTTGTTCAGCATCCATTGCAACTATATAGAAAAAATATTCAAAAATAAAATATAAGTAAAACATTATACAATATACCAAAAGCTAACAACTAAGCAAAGAGGTCAATATCAAGTACAAACCAAATTCTGCTCAGCCTGACCCAAACCAAACTACTTTACTTACAAATTTCATAAATGTAAAATCTAAGAATTTTCACACTGTGCTAATTTTTTTTCGAAACCCAAAATTAACATTAATATTAATAATGAGTACAAGAATACCCAATCAGGCAGAAGCAATACAAACAACAGTTTCAAAAATCCAAGGCACAAGACAGTAAGCAACCACTCCCAAAAGCCAAAAAACAACAACAAAAGCACAACACTGAAAGGCACATAAACAACAGCTCCAAAAACAAAGGTTCGCACAATACAAAAGCAGAACAATAACATTAAAACAAGCAACAGACCACCAAATTGGCAATCTGGTTCAGAAGTGGAGATCTGGTTCAAATTGGAAGAACCTATGTGGGTGAGCTAGCAATTCCAAATCAAGCCCTATCTGAATTTCACAACCAGATACAACATGCAAACAAAAACCATCAAAGCAACTAGATCATACCTTCGATGTGGAGGGGAGAAGTTCGAAATCTGTAATACTGAAAAGGACAGAACAGTGGCGGCGCAGGGGCGGATCAGGGAGAACGACAGAGAGCTAGTGGTGATGAGGTGACGAGGACGGATCAGCGATGGCGCAACGATGGAGCAGGGAGACCGACAGATCGAGAGCTAGTGGTGACGAGGTGACGAGGTGACGAGGTGACAAGGACGGATCAACAACGACGCAACGACGCAACGACGGAGCATGGAGAACGACAGATCGAGAGCTAGTGGTGACGAGGTGACAAGGACGGAGCAGCGACGGCTCAACGACGGAGCAGAGAAAAAGACAGATCGAGAGCTAGTGGTGACGAGGTGACAGGGACGAATCAGCGACGGCGCAACGACGGAGCAGGTAGAACGACAGATCGAGAGCTTGTGGTGACGAGGGGACAGGGACAGAGCAGCGGCGGAGCGAGAGAACTGAAATAAATGCCTCTATTTTCACATATTTGTTCCTGAAAAAGCATTGAAGTTCCAGAGAGTGAGATTGGAACAATGGAGAATAGGGATGGGTACTTGTGAAGAGAATGTTCCACATTTGAAGGGGGATGAGGATACGTACAGTGGAATAATTTTTAGAGCATATTGGA
>CM061062.1:89389281-89436781 GCA_030762895.1 Sophora flavescens
GACATTTTGATATCGGTACAAAATTGTAAACCAGTTTTATTTATAACTGAAATTAACCTTCCATGTTAATTCTCCAGCTGAGTGCCAGGGTACTCCATTTTTATTCGCGTTTCTAACTTTAAGAAGAAAAGTTTTTGGAAGCCCTGATATAAACTGCCTAATGTGCTTTCTATTACCGCTTCCTAGTATAAATTTTTGCTAAAAATTATCTTTATACATCGAAACTCTCCAAGAGTAGGACATTATAAATTATTTAATATCTCAAGGGATCTATCATTGTAACCATTTGTATCACCAATAAAAGCTTGAGAGATATTCCAAAAATTAGGTTTCAACTTGTTTGAACAACACGATGTTCAACAGTTGACCATTTTCTATTCTAGTTTCAGTTTTGACTGAAGAAAAACCGCATTTCGTCTTTACTTTCTTTCAAATTATTGTCCCACCATCCTTTAAGGCTTCCGTAGAAACCATTTAACAGATTTTGACTGTGACTTTGTGGCATTATTTCCACTAATTTCTATGGGCGCAGGGGCCGTATGCAATATTTCTCTTCTAATCTTCCTGTAATTTGGTATTCAGAAAATCCCATCAATATTCCATTCTAAAATACCTTCACCATTATATTGTGAAGCATTATCTAAACCATTATCTTCAAATTGAATATCGTGCAGTCGCCCCACAATAGTTTTTGTAGTCGGACAGGATCTCGGATGTATTTTTATTTTATTTAAAACATCAACATCAGAATCTTGAAATTGTTTTTCAAGTTCTAAAACATCATCATTTTTAAAACATTCAATTTTGAAGAAGATATTTTCATAAATAATTGTTTATTTGATTTCATATAATAAAGTATTAGAAGACTCATTTCCAATTTTAAGCTCTTGATCTCAAAGATCGATAATTTGTATGGAGAAATCAAGGGTTTTCCTTAATTTTGAAATCGATTTTGAAGAAGATTCGACTTGGTCGAAGTTTCACCCTTCTCGTTGTACTAGCAACCTGGACACAACAATTGATTTGTATAATTCAATCGTGTTGAATATTTTAATATCATAACGTGTCAAGTTGAATAGAAAGGGTTTTGTCATCTTCTTTCATTGATTTGAAAGGAGATGCTGTAATTTCTACATTATCAACATTCGGAATTGTAATCTCTTCCAAAGGTGAAATAACGTAAATTACGAGCAAGAGTGGCCACCGCGATCATTTCACAAAAAGATAGAGAATTCATTGAAGCTCACAGGTGAAGAAGCAAAATAATTGGAAAGTAATAGAAAATATTAGAGTAGTAGGAAAATAAAATATTGATTTTGATTTTCAAAGTTCACTATATGCCAAGATTTAGGCGAGTGTTTACAAGAGATTTAGAAAATATTACAACTTACAGTAAGAAGCTCTCAAGAAAACTTCTTGAATAATCGCAAGATTACAAAAGAGAAGATTAGTAAGCTCTCGAGAGAAATAAGCGATGCTAACAACTGAGTCTGAGGTCTTTATAGAGGAGGAGCCTTTCAGTCAGGTCGCGATTTCAAATGTTTCTCAATCCGAAAAGGTGTATCATTCTCTTTGACTTTTGGTACCACTTTCTCAATCGTTAAACTTTAACTTTTACCTGGCCATTTCGCCTTCCACAAGATTCGCTTACATCTTAATTTTGACAAACAACTTTTCTTCATCAAATAGTAGCATGGCACATGGACAAAATACATTTGTGTCAAAAGACGCTACTATTATATTCTCGAGGGAGTGACTTGTCGGCCATCTTTCATCCACTGAGGAGATGCGTATACACCCATTTTAAAATATTTTAATCAAAAATCCTTCATCCTGGATCATTATTAACCTAGTTATCATATTCGTGGTCCTTCTTTATCAACAAAATAAGTGTGGTCGTGATTCTTCATTATCTCATCCAACAAAAGAGATGGCTTCAATACTTTTAATTTCAATGATGAAGCATCCAATGTTAATGAACAGGTGAAAAGTGACTCAAGGCTGTAAAATCCTGCACATGAAGTAGCCTAACAATACTCCTATCCTTGTTTCACAGAGTTGGGTGGTGATGGACTCGAGGAAGCCTCCTTCTCAAGTCCATGTTTCTTCCAAGTCTCAAATTTTGATAGAACAAAATTCATTAAATTTACGCCACCATGAAATGATGATAGAAGCGCAATCCATTTTGGAAAAAGGCTCTGCAAGCATTTTTTTAAATGACATCAAAGTTGAAACGAAGTAACTAAGATATCCCGAATTGTGCACATAAATGCAAAAACAATTTTGCATGAGCTCCTGTATTTTTGGGGTTAGAGTTTAAACTCTAAGTATTTTGAATAAATAGAATTTGGGAAAATATCAGCATTTAAACCAAATTCTACAAACCAATCTATGAACCAGAAGGGTACATTAGAGTTGGTTAACGATTATTATAAAATTACCAGAATGTTTTGATCGGGAATATATAGAAATTTGTTCCCAAGCATGTCGGTAATCTATATAATCATATGGGTGGGGTCAAACACCGAAAATCTTTTTTTGGCTTTGAAGGGTGTCGGTTCCCCAATCGACATGGTCAAACACTTTGCGATTTTGCATTGGGAATACGCCACTATTCCCTTTAGCATTTTCATTTTCATTTATTTCAATGCATCTCCTTTAGCTCATTAAAATAAATTGATAAAATTTCAAAATTTTCTTGGATCCATAGGCTGAATCCAACCACATCCTTCTTGAATATATTTTGAATAAATGTTCTGTTCAAACAGATTTTGACTGGGATCACCCATTTCGGTTCCAGTCAGTAATAATTGGGCTGCATTTGGCTTGTATTTATGTCATAAGTTTCTTTCAAGTATTTCAGTTGTTGGGCTTTTTGTGGGGTATTTGGTGGTTTACCCAAAGGTGTAAATCTATTTGCTATTTCAAGTGAGGTATTTTGTTTGGGTCGGGATCGGTATCGGGTATTGGCTATTTTGGTTGCACTAGGTGCAAAATGAGTCCAATGTTAAAGGCCTTGATTTTGAAGAGGAAGTGGGATGCCCCACCTTCCGTAGACCCTCCACGGGCTCCTTCCCTATTATCCTAAGTTCTAGCAAAATTCCCTGGTTAGATAATCGGGGGTGGATAAAATTATTTTCACCTTTAAAAAACTCTATCTCAAAATCAAAATAACTTAAAAGACTTTGCCATCTCTGGCAAAAAATATGTTTTGAAACAAGATTTTTAACATCTTTTTCTAAAAATCTTTTGCGCTTTAAATCAATTTGTAAAAAAATTTTTGTTAAAGATCATCTTGAAATTCTGCAATACATAGTACTATTTACAAAATCTTCCTTTTACTAGTACTATATTTTTCTTTGTGATGAGATCCAAAGACCGTGAGTGATATCTCGACAATTTGTTCACTTTTGACTCGAGGATTCGTATGATGCCACCATATCCTTTATCCGATGTGTAACGCCCTGGGGCATTACTTTAGTTAACACGTGGAATTTAAATTAAAAGATAATTTGTCATGGTGCTTTAAAAATAATTTATATAGTATACAAGTGTATAAATTGGTATAAAATTTTGTCACGACTTAAGCCTTGATTGGCACAATGGACTTCTATCATAGTAGGCAAGCCTATTTAATTTAAAGAATATACTTGAATAAAAGCTAGTATTTTATTTAAAAATTTCACTGATCTCCTCCGGAATCCTGGGACATCCCGTAAAAGAACACCGCTAAAAATAATTACATTTTCATTCCGTAATCCAGTTACACCAAATACAATCACAATAACATGCTAAAGATATTTACCAATTAGCTTTACAGACCAAAAGGAAAAGTTTAAGTCTTCAAAATAACGCTTCCGAGCCATAAACATTTATTTAAAATAAGCCTTCGAGCCATACTCATACATACTTATCAAAATAATCTAAGTCTCAAAACCCTAAGCTGGTCATTCTAAAAGTTATTCCCCGAGAAGAACTCACGTGATCGCCCACAATCAAATACTTCATCAAGCAACTAGATCTAAGTCTCGAGTGACTTAGGGTAGACCTCTCCGCACTCCTGTACTTAAAATACCCGTGGTACAATAGTAAACCGTAAGAAACCTGATATGTTTGTAAGGGAGATACCACAAATGGATATATCACACAACAACCATATACATGATACATACATCACATAATCATATAAGCAGTTAATCATGCATATACATAACATAACAAGGTTATATCAAAGCGGTCTCAAACCCGCATAATCAATTTTTTGAAAATATGCATGACACTTCAATCATCGCTCTAACTTAATCTCATGAGATATCAACACACGCTTTTCACCGGAGAAGAATTAGAGTTGGTCGCTTCTAGCCCATCTGCGCTTACCCCTTACCCTCATGCATTAAGGTCTCAGACTCGCAACGCCACATGTGCCTCTTCACCTGGCTATGGACAGACTCCCCATATACCACCTTGTATCCGATATAATCATCAATAGCACGTCCGCTTGGGGAAATGCACATGAGAAAATATTTTATTTAAAAGGATTTCTTTGTGTTCATTCTTTTCACTGCCGCGCCAAGGCTAACGACTTAAATCATCATTTCCCCATCACTTAAAAAAACTCGTGGGGGATAGGACTCATGGCCCGAATGCTCAATCACAATGCCCAAGACCGTGGCCACTTGCCAGTGTGGTCGAGAAACAACCTTCATCTTTAATCATGTTCATCACACGCTGTTAGAATACACAAACCAACACAACGCGATTTGGATCTAAGTCCATAACATCATAACCAGGACTCGTAGTCCCGACCACACCGATTCAAGATCACATGCACATCACCGAATACTAGAGGCGACGCCTCGCGCACTAGATTCTCTTCTTCTAAGTACTTATTTTTCGCTCAGGAAAAACAAATTCAAAATCGAATCCTCGATAACCTATCCAGTCATCTAAAGTTTCTAAAATATTTAGGAAAACCTTTTCTTTGGAAAAAAAAAAAAATTTATAAAGCATCTTTGAAATTCTTTTTATCTTTGAAATGTTTCCAAAAGGATATTGCCAAATAATCTTGAAAGTTTTCACTTGAAGACACATAGTTCGAAAAGGATTTTTCTTGTATACAATAGTACACCAAAACCATTTCAACTAAAACAAGCACTTTAAGCTTATTGAGCTTTTGGAAAAGAACACCAATCCCTTCGCCTTCAAAGCTTATTAAGGTTTTTAATCCTTATAATCGTCGATACGTACGCACGCCTGGCTTAGCAAACTTTCAATCAACAACAAGATATATCATCGGGCAATGCTAATATCACAGTTGAAAGTCGCTTCATCACATATATGCATTATATCATTTAGAACAAGTACGCTTCAACATCGATAATAGCATAACACTTCAAGTACATAGATAATCAGTAAGCTCAATCAACATATAACTATCCAGTTTAAACACTTACACACATGCATACAGTTATTGAATATCCCTAGGCAAACTCCCTTACCTTTGAAGACAAGTAAAGGATCCTCGCCTTAATGATCACATTAGCTCCAACTATCTACTCCATCAAGCAAGCATAGCCGTGTCAAACGCCTCAGAGAGGGAATCCAACAAACGCGCAACAACCAAAAAATCAAGAAATCAATTTCACATGATCAAACACACATTCTAACTTTTATCTAAACACTTAATCCAATTACCAAACAAGGTTATTTTTAAAGAAAATCATGCTTAAGCTCACGCTTCCTAATACCCTTTAAGGAAACTTTGTTTTGATTAAAAGATCATGAAAAGAACTTTTGGAAATCATCCATTAAGAGTCCTAATTGCATCAAATCATAATTAATTTCACAAAAACATACCCAAATTCAAATAAAATCAAATTGGGGTTTAGGGCTCCTTAAATTAAAATTTGGGGAAAACTCATTTTAACTAATGAAATTGGTTTAGGGAAACACAAATTCACAGTCCCAATTCATAAAACAACCTTAAATTTCAAGATTAAAATCTGAAATCAAAAGGTTAGGGTTAGGGTTTTAAAAATCCATTTGGGGATTTACAAAAGAGAAGAGGTTGTAGGTAAAACCTTACCCAAGGTGAAGAGGAGAGAAAATGGTGGCCAAACGTGGTGGTGGTGGTGGAAGAACGCGCACGGAGCAGCCGTGAAACAGAGGAGTTTTGAATCGGACGCATGTAGCGCATAATCCCTAGGAAGAAGAAGTGAAGGTGTACCTTCCATCACCATGGATCTGTGACGGCTCACATCGAATGGCGGCAAACGACGGGAATCCGTGGGGGTGCAGTCGCCTTCTCCTCGCCGGGGCAACGAACGCACTACATCCCTGAGAGCGGTGGTTGCGCCGGAGTGCTTCCACGGTGGCGGCCGGGCCATCCGGGGAAGAAAGGAGAAGGAAGAAGACGGAGTGAGGAGGAAGAAGAAGAAGAGAGAAGGAAGAAAGAAAGAAGGAAGAAAAAGAGGAGAAGCAGAAGATAAGGGAGAAAGAGAGAGATTGCGCGCAGAAAAAGAGAGAGAGAAAGAAATGGGTTTTAAACAAATTACTTAGTGATAGGTACAAAATGAGTGATAAATATTAGGCCTAAAATAAACATGTTTTTACTTTTTAGAATCTAAAAATAAAGATTGGATAAAGATATGATTTCAAATTCAAATTGGGGAGAAGATTAATAATTGAACTGATCAACTAAGAAAATACTCACCCAAAATTTAATTTCCGATTAATGTCAAACCAAAATATTTTTAACTCTAAAATTAAATAGAATGAGAATATGAAAATATTTTCCTCTTAATCATATTATTTAAAATATTTTTCTCAGTACTGGTATAATAGTGACAATAACGTAAATTATTGTCTAGTAAACGTGCATTCACTAAATAAGTCAGTAACGCACCCAATAAAATAATTTGAAAAGAGTAATTTAATTACTCAAACTAAACCACATAACAAAAATAAACTTAAACATCCAAATAAAATAATTAATCATAGGTGTAAAAACTAGGTGTTACATTACTACCCTCTTAAAAAAATTTCGTCCTCGAATTTCGTAGCTCAAAACTACACATGATTTGTAATCACACCTTAACCCTAAATCTTGCTTTGTATTCTCATCGTTCATTCCTTTTATCTATAACTCTATAAAAGATCGATTCTTAGGCCATTCTATTTATCCTAGACTTTTCACTACCGCATTATCCCCACTACCTTTCACGTTTCATCTTAGTCTATTACACCTTTCAAGAACAAAATCAACACTATCTTTACCATAACATCAATTAACCTTCTACTCAAGAGATGCAATCATAGTCTTAGTCCATTTAGGCTTAGTCTACTCTCCTAATCATATCAAATTAACACTTTTCAAGTCTCCAATCAAAACGTCAGAATATTCTCGAGTTGCAATATGATATACTTTGCGCCAAAAACCTAAGAAAATCAATCTCATTAAAATTGAATCTTACCACATCCAACGACATCGTCCGGTTCTCTTAATTCATCTCGATCTTTTGCCTACTTCGATTTCATATCCTTCATTTGACTCTCATTTTCAATTTAGTTCTCAAGCCCCGTTAGTATCCCTAGTTTAAGAAATTTCCCATGCCCTTACTCTATTGTCCAAGGAAAATCCACAACTCCTAACAATTCCTTCCATCTCAAGACATGCTCTCATCACTTATGCAAGGAAATGCTTGTATCGTATACGCCTTTATCTTATTTATTTGCAAATCGAGAAAAAGAGATCATAAAATAGAGTTTCTGTAGCGCCATAACCCTAGAGTTGCACCAAAACAAGGCCAAGAAATCTAGGTGACACTCCCCAATGGCAATCTTGGATTTAAACATCTAGTTTCCACTATGGATCATCAATCACATATTTACCGAATAAGACCTCCAAAGATTATAAACATTTCGCCATAGCCTATTACACTAAAGACATAATCAAAACTTAATCACTTCTTGCCTCCAAATTTGTCTACTAGCAAAACTTCTTCAACACCTTACCTCACAACGAACATCAAGTTCAACTTTAACTCTATCACATACATCAACTTTCAACCCAAAGCACACAATTATAGTCTTTAGTTTCCTTTAAACAAATTCCACCACTCCAAATTATATTATACTCATTCATTTCAATCTTAAAGAATACACTTACATTCCTCCATGCAACTACAACCAAAAGGAATCACCTCAACTTGAATTATCCAAAATCATAATTCTTAAACTTTTCTAATAACTTAGTTTCACTCAAGAACTCCTTTTTACTATTTCAGCTCAACTTAAGGAAAACTACCATAAATATTTTTCCGTTAACTTCTGACTCACGGTCAACATTAACCATAAACTCGATCACTACTCTAAATTCCTTTAATGATATAACCTGCCCCATCATGATAAGCTCCATGGTAATCATCCCACTCAATGATGTTGAACTTAAGGGTTCTCATAGTACCATTCACATCTATACTCTAACGGAAACTCCTATCATCTCTGGGTTCGTCCTACCATGGAGATGACAAAATTTAGGTACCACACTATCTCCCACTAACCCCGCTAAGGATAGGTAACCTCATTACTCATCCATCCCATCGAGGATGATCACTGGACTTAGTCTCAACTTATCCTCAACACTTAAAGTAAACTTAACCGACACGTTTGATAAACTTCCGTTTTTCATCCAAACAACACTTGAAGATACTCCATGAAGTCTAAACAATTCCCGATACCTTATTCTGCTCACTAACACGCATGGTGGATCTTAACCGTAAAAGCGGTGTAGATTCACCAATGATCAACGATCACTGAATTCAAACAAAACTCGTGTAAGTCTTCAAAAAAACTCATAACAAGAAAGGAATGCCAACATCTTAACAAGGAAGGTTTCAATTGTATCCAACTCACGACTGATGAGGTGGATCACACATCGACAACATTTGGGGATACGGAATTAAGATGATCAATAACAACAAGCACTTTCGAACGACAATAAGACATGACCTTAGTGATCATAAAGAATTTCTCAAGAAAAGAAATTTTTCCGGATTTCACTTTTCACATAAGCATAGAAAAGAATTTCATTAATTTGAAGGATATCTGAACATCCAAGATGGAAAAAGATCATTCCATCAGGTTCGGATGTAAAATTCATGATCAATACACATTTACAAACATGAATCTAATAAAGTTCATTCTTCCACAAGAATCTTCCAACGGATTCAAAGAATCAGGGGTGAATAATGTCTAATCCCAAGAGGATTAATTCTTATTCTTAATACAAGGAATTTACAAAATGTGACTTTCACCTCTATCAAAATAGAAGTGACGAAACCAGTTTCACCAAGAAACTTCCTATCACAAATTATTATTCGGGTTATAACTCAAGAAATAGTCATAACCACTTCTTTCAACAAAGTGAAAAAGTATCCAGACCAATCGATTTCCGATAAATCAATTCACCCAAATGTCTAATACATCGAGGATTATAGAAGTGTGAGTACGACTTCTCACAAACAAAGAAATGAATAATTGAAATTAATGAATTAGCACAACTATTCAGAGTCCCCGATGATTTCAAATTAAAGTCGGAAAATACTTGTTCATAATTGCCCTTACTTAGTTGTCGTGGAATCCAGATTTGACACGAGCCTTCACACAACATTGGTGCTTCACAAGGAAAACACCTTGGCCTAACAAACGGTTCGCACCACCCATCTTTCAGTTGAACGAGTCATCTAACTCGCTTTAACTTCGTAGGCAACATCCTACACAAGCGATGTGGAGATCTGACCGAATCCGTAAACTAGATCAATCAAAAATCAATGTCCTTTGCTAACTATAAACCTAGAATATTTCAGAACACTCCTTAAAAACCCTTTTACACAAAAGCACCTTGTTTCAATGTCGATACGATTCGGTAAGGATAATCGAATGTCATATTCGGAACCCAAGTAACATTCAAAATCTAAGGTCTCCCCAGGACATAAAGCCTTTGAAAACCATCAAGAAACATATACTGTGTGTCAACACACATCGCTCCAACAAGAAAAACAACTCAAACAAGAGCCAACCAGAGATCACACAACAAAACTTAACTGACCTATTCCCAAAGATCCCGAAAGACCTCACCAAATTCTCGATACCACCTTGTAACGCCCCCCTGGCATTACTTACGTAACACATGCGGAATTTAAATTAAAAGATAATTTGTCGGTGCTTTAAAAATAATTTATATAAGTATACAAGTGACCTAAATCGGGTATAAAATTTTGTCACAACTCCTAAGCCTTGATCGGCACAATGACTTACTATCTTAGTATGGCAAGCCTTATTTAATTTAAAGAATATACTGAATAAAAGCTAGTATTTTACTAAAATTTGGCATAGTCTCCTCTCATAATTTGGACATCCTGTGAAGAACACTGCTAAAATAATTACATTTTCATTCCGTAATTCCGCTTACACCAAACACAATTAAGCAATAACATGCTAAAGATAGTTATATCAATAGCTTACAAGACCAAAAGGAAAAGTTTAAGTTTTCAAAATAACGCCTCCGAGCCATAAACATTTCATTTTAAAATAAAGTCTCTGAGCCATACTCATACATACTTATCAAAATAATCCGAGTCTCAAAACCCTAAGTCGGTCATTCTAAAAGTATTTCTAGAAGAACTCACGTGATCGTTCCACAACCAAAAACTTCTCAAGCAACTAGATCTAAGTCTCCGAGTGACTTAGAAGACTCCTCTCCACATCTCGACTAAAATACCCAAGGTACGATAGCAAACTGAAGAAACTCGATATGTTTGTGAGGCGGTGAGATACCGACAAATGGATATATCACACAACAACCATATACACGATACATACATCACATAATCATATAAGCGCTTAAATCATGTATATACATAACATAACAAGTGTTATATCAAAGGGTCTCAAACCCCGCGACAATTAATCTTTTGAAAATATGCATGACACTTCAATCATCGTGCTCTAACTTAATCTCATGAGATATCAACACCGCTTTTCACCGAGAAGAATTAGAGTTGGTCAAGCTCTAGCCCATCTGCAGCTTACCCCCTTACCCTCATGCATTAAGGTCTCAGACGGAACGCCACATGTGCCTCTTCACTCTGGGCTACATGGGACAGACTTCCCATATACCACCTTGTGTCTGTATAATCATCAATAGACGCCGTCGGCAGGGAAATGCACATGAGAAAATATTTTATTTAAAAAGATTTCTTTGTGTTCATTATTTTCACCGCCGCCGCTAACGCTAACACTTAAATCATCATTTCCCATCGCAAAAAAACTCAAGCATAGTACTCATAGTCCGAATGCCCAATCACAATGCCCAAGACCGTGGCCAACAAGGGTATGTGTCGAGAAAACAACCTTCATCTTTAATCATGTTCATCACACGCAGGAACACACCAACACAACGCATTAGACCTAAGTCCATAACATCATAACCGTGACTCGTAGTCCCAATTCACACTGATCCAAGATCACGCACATCACTCAATACTAGAGGCGACGTCCCGCACTAGATTCTCTTCTTTCTAACTTATTTTTCGCTCAAGAAAAACAAATTAAAATCAACTCGATAACCTATCCAGGGCATCGAAAGTTTCTAAAATATTTAGGAAAACCTTTTCTTTGAAAATCTTTATAAAGCATCTTTGAAATTCTTTTTATCTTTGAAATATTTCCAATAGGATATTGCCAAATAATCTTGAAAGTTTCACTTGAAAACACATAGTTCAAAAGGATTTTTCTCTTGTATAACAAAGAGTACACCAAAACCATTTCAACATTTAAAACAAGTACTTTAAGTTAAAGAGCTTGGAAAAAGAACACAAATCCCTTCATCTTCAAAGCTTATTAAGGTTTTTAATCCTTATAACGGTTGAGCATGGACGAAGCCTGGCTTAGCAAACTTTCAATCAACAAAGTATATATCATCGGGGCAATGCTAATATCATACTCGAAAGCGCTTCATCACATATATGCATTTTATCATTTAGAACAAGTACAGTCAACATCGATAATAGCACAACAATTCAAGCACATAGATAATCAAGTAAGCTCAATCAACATATAACTATCCAGGTTAAACACTTACACACATGCATACGCTATTGAATATCCCTAGAAACTCCCCGGCAAACTCCACTTACCTTTGAAGACAAGTAAAGGATCCTCGCCTTAATACTCACATTAGCTCCAAGAGTGTAACTATCTACCCATCAGCAAGCATAGCCGTGTCAAACGTCTCTTGGGAGAGGGAATCCAACAACGCCGCAACAACCAAAAATCAAGAAATCAATTTCACATGATCAAACACACATTCTAACTTTATCTAAACACTTAATCTAATTACAAACAAGGTTATTTTTAAAGAAAATCATGTTTAAGCTCACGCTCCTAATACCCTTTAGGAAACTTTGTTTTGATTAAAAGATCTTGAAAAGAACTTTGGAAATCATCCATTAAGAGTCCAATTACACTCGAATCGTAATTAATTTCACAAAAACATACCCAAATTCAAATAAAATCAAATCGGGGGTTTAGGCTCCTTATTAAAATTTAGGAAAACTCAGAATAATGAAATTGGTTTAGGAAACACAAATTCACAGCCTCAATCTCATAAAACAACCTTAAATTTCAAGATTAAAATATAAATCAAAGGGTTAGGTTGTGGTTTTAAAAATCCATTCTGGGGATTTACAAAAGAGAAGAGGTTAGAGGTAAACCTTACCCAAGGTGAAGAAGAGAGAACATGGTGGTGAAGGGGGTGGTGATGGCAACACGGAGCACCCGGTGAATGGAGGAGTTTCTGTCGGGACGCATGTAGATCGCGATCGCCTTCTCCTACGCGCAGGATCGCCGGCCCTTGCCACGCCAACATGTGGTCGACGACGCTCAATGGCGAGCAAACGGCCGGAACTGCGGTGGGTTGCGCGGCGGTTTTCCCCCGTCCGGGTAAGGCACGACCGATCTACTCTTGAGGTGGTGGTTGCGCGGCCACAGGTGGCGCGCGAACCAGATCCGGAAAGGAAGAAGGAGATGGAGTTGAGGTGGGAGGAAGAAGAAAAGAGAAAAAGAAGGAAAGAAGGAAGAAAAGAGGAGAAGCAGAGAAGATAAGGGGAGAAAGAGAGGAGATTGCGCGAGAGAAAGAGATATAAAATGGGTTTTTAAACAAATTACTTAGTGATAGGTACAAAAATGAGTGATAAATATTAGGCCTAAAATAAACATGTTTTTACTTTTAGAATCTAAAAATAAAGATTGATATGATATGTTTTCAAAATCAAATTAGAGTAAAGATTAATAGTTGAACTCGATCAACTAAGAAAATACTCACCAAAATTTAATCTCCGATAAATGTCAAACCAAAATATTTTTAACTCTAAAATTAAATAGAATGAGAATATGAAAATATTTTTCTCTTAATCACATTATTTAAAATATTTTTTTGTACCGTATAATAGAGACAATAACGTAAATTATTGTCTATTAAACGTCATTCATCTAAATAAGTCAAGCCTAACACACCCAATAAAATACTTTGAAAGAGTAATTCAATTACTTAAACTAAACCACATAACAAAATAAACTTAAACATTCAAATAAAATAATTAATCATAGGTTAAAAAACTAGGGTGTTACATGATGCATCTGGCCGGACAATAAGACTCTGGTATCCGGATGAGGAATACCAAGATACTTCAGAGACTTGACTTCCTGCTTTATTTCAAATCACTAACTTAGACAACCTAATCGTGCACGGTCTGGGATTCTTAGTCTTTCTAAGCCTACTATGCAGGCTTACACTTTATCCTAATGTCGGGAATAAATTCAAACATAATTCAAACAACCCAAAACCTTTGAAGTTGTGTTTTGTCTTTCAATTCATTTGGAAAATTATCAAGCAAAAGCAATACTCTTGTGGGGTGTTATCGTGCCCTAAATATTTCAAGGCCCAAAAACCTCATTTTGTTAGACAAAGTTTTGTCTTTTTGCGTAATAAAGCCATTCCATTTCTTTTGATTGTTTCTTTAAAAACATGCAAATGCTTGAAATGTCGTTTAAAGAGTTTGAAAATATTAGATGTCATCGATGTAAATTAAAGTAACTCTGAGTGAGGCTTTAATATTTCATCCATGATATTTTTGAAATTCACAAGGAGCATTTTTCAAACCTAAAGGCATTACATTCACTGTGAATGACCTAAAGGAATAAAAGTAAAGCAGTTTTATATTTATCCTCTTTCAAAGCTATTTGATAATAACCGCATTTCAAATCAAATTTTGAAAAAAATAACCGCATTGTGCAGCCTTTTGATTAAATCCTTTTATTCGGAACTCGATAATCTAATCCATTGCAACGCTTATTCAAAGGTTTATAATTGATGACCATTCGAGGTTCACCACGCTCAATTTCGGAATTATTGTTTACATAAAGGCGCGGTAACTCCGCGGATTTGCTAGGCCTTATCAATTTCTTATTTAAAAGATCTTGAATATCTTTTTTACAAAACTCCAAAGTCTCGCCATTCATCTGAATAGGTCGAGCTTTGGTTGAATATTCCCTTTTCATCAAAGTCTTTTCATAACAAAAGATACGATGAATTTTCCTATTCCAAAAGCATTTGGAATAATGGAACGGACTTCGCTTCAAACTCCTTTGTAAAGCAATTACTTTCTCCTTAATCAAAGGATCTTGTAATTGTTTTTCAATTTTTTTGATAAAGAATTTCTTTTGAAGAAAAAAGATTTGATTTTGCTTTCCATTTAAAAATAGATAAAAATTTGTTTCACAAAAGTATCGTAAATTGTATTTAAATCTTTTAATTTAACAGGGTTAAAAAATTCAAAAAGAATTTCCCGATTATTTCTTTTTGTAGTCAAACCATTTTCAAAAACACCAAAAGGATATAATTGTGTGATAAAAGGGGTTCCAAATAATTTGCTCGCATATATTTTTAACTAAAGAAAACGAATTTTTAAAAAAATTCATTGTTGCAAATACTAGCTTCTTCAAGTTTATACTTAACTTGAAGCTTCTCATTATTTGCAGGATAGAGTTTTTGAATAGTTTTCTGATAATATTAGTTGGAATCGACCTTCTTGAATGCAATTTAGGTCCGCTCTCCAGAACAATCAAAGCAATAAATGGTTTGTGGAAAAGAGTTTTTAATTTTCAAATTGACTTTCACATGCCATTTTTGTAAGGTTTTGATTCTCATCAAGAATTGATCTTCTCCGAACTCGGGATTACTGATTGAAAATCATTTTTGAAATTTTAGGAAGAAGATGAAGCAGAAAGATTTGCCTCGACCTTTCCTCGGTTTTTTGAAAAATTTTGCTCCAAAATTTTAGTTTTAAGTTTCAAATCAGAAATTTCAGATTTCAAAACTTTAATTTCTTTATATAAAAACGAAAGACTTAAAGGTTCTTGATTAAAAGAGGATTTTGCAACCTTTTCAGAAGACTAATTTCTTTTTAAAGAATAACCTTTAAATTCTTTGCTTTTCTACTTCCTGTGATTCTAATTCTTTATATTTTTCTAGCATAGCTAGTTTAACTTTTGGGTCCTCTACTTGATTTATTAAATCAAGAAGAACTCTTTTTTCTTTTGTAATAACATTAATTGTAAATTTACAATTACGCTTATCACCTAAGCAACCACAACTTAAAATACTGCATCGTAATCCGAAGAAGTTTCTGATTCTCGATATATAACATCTGAATCATCATCGAAGATGATTCTTCCGAAGAATTAGTATCATAGAGAAGAATTTTTGAAATTTGATCCTTAAGATCATCATCCATTTTCAATTCTTTGATCTTTTGCTTAACTCGGCACGTCCTTTAGCCATATGACCCACACGACTCACACTCTCAGTAATAAGTTATATTTTTCTTAAAATCTTTTGAAAAGGTTTCTTATAAGATTTCCTTTGGGATTTCTTATAAGGTTTTATTTCTTTTTCCTTTTATAAAACTTTTTTGATTTTGAAAACCTTTTTGAAAATTTTTGAGTATTAACTCTTCTCTTTGAGGGGAGGAGTTAATTTCTCATATCCAAACTGTTCACAAAAATTTCCCCACTTCTTTGGAATTGGTCTTACTTTCAAATTTCGCTTGTCGATACATTTTGATATCAGTACAAAATTGTAAACCAGTTTTATTTATGACTGAAATTAACCTTCCATAGGTTAATTCCTCCAAAGGAGTGCCAGGGTACTCCATTTTTATTTGTGTTCGAACTTTAGTAGCAAAGTTTTTTGGAAGTCCAGATATAAACCTGTCTTTCCAATAGGCTTCTCTACAGTCAGTTCTAGTATAAATTTTTGCTAAAAAATTATCTTTATACCATCGAAACTCTCCAAGAGTAGGACAGTATAAATTATTTAATATCTCAAGGGATCTATCGGCAAACGTACTTGTATCACCAATAAAAGCTTGAGATATTCCAAAAATTAGGGTTTCAACTTGTTGATCAACACGATGTTCAACAGGTTGACCATTTTCTATTCTAGTTTCAGTTTTGACTGAAGAAAAAACCGCATTTCGTTCACTTTCTTTCAAATTATTGTCCCATCATCCTTTAAGGCTTCCAGAGAAACCATTTACCAGGATTTTGACAGTACGTAGGGCATTATTTCCACGAGCCCTATAAGCAGTAGCTGCCATGGACATTTCTTCTAATCTTCTCAAAATTTGATATTCAGAAAATCCATCAATATTATATATATATAAAAGCTAAGAAGATTTATAAGTATCATATAACATAAAAATGAGCTTAAATTGTTCAAACGACAATATAGCATATCACAAAAATAAATTACATGTGTTCAACAACATAAAATCGAAGCATGAATATAAAAATCATGGTCTAACAGTCTCAATATCATTATTTCCTTGCCCATCATCAGTAAAAAGAACAACCTTCAAGTCTAGTTAATCAAGAGAAAGACTAAAGACTAGCAACTTCAAGAATACCTCTACCACGTGCTTGTGTCACAGATAAATGGCAAACAATAGGAATCATCAAATAAAAAGTAGAACTTGTTTGTGTTTCCTACTTGCTAAAAGGCAAACAACAATGACAGATCAATAATCATTAAAAAAATATATAGAAAGACAAAAAGGAAGGAACGAATGGAACATACCATGAAGACGTCGAGTTTAAAAAATGGAGTTCAAGAAGTCAAAACAATATTTTTAATTTCCAACAGGCGGCAGTGTAATGTGTTTTAAGTTTTAACTTTCCATCTAGAACTTATATTTATAGGGGTTTTTACCCTAAAGTGAAACGACGGTGTTTAGCTAAAATTTAGTTTCACTTTAGGTAAATATATGCTATAGCCGTACTCCAAACTGTACTCCCATCCGTACCCTCCGAACCCAGCCATGGAGAAGAGTACCCAACCTAAATTTCAAAAACAAAAAAAGGTACGTGCTGGATGCACTTCCCAGACCGAGCTGCACTGCATTTCTGGTATTCCTTCATAAATGGAGTACCCATGCTTCGAGAGGTCATCGCATACTTTCTACAACGGTTCATAATGTAACCCGATGTGGAAAGTCGATCCCGTGAGTTCATAACATACAAAACTGTCACCACGCCACTTTCTACAACGATCCATAGTACAATCGATGTAGAAAACCATTCGCAAATAAATTTTATTACAAAAAATGTCACCGCACTACCTTCTACAATGGTTGTAGAGCAACCGTTGTAGAATCCTGCTATATAAAGCATATTTTCCACTAGTGTGTGCTCAACTTGGACAAGATCCACCGTGTAGAGGCAAAGACAAAAGGTTACCCCGAATCGAAAATCTCGTCGTGGGGAATAGTCATATGAAGACTTGAATTTTTTTTTTTTTTTGGGTTGTTGAGTTTCCTGGTTCTTCGACCTTGCATATATAGTGTTTGGGGTTTTATTTTTGGTTTCTAGATGTCACCTCAAAATTGTATCTTTAATCTAGGTTTTTCGTTGGTGTTGGTTGCAGATCTAGGCTTGTGAAGCTAGATCTGTGTTGGTGGAAGTGATTTTTCTCAATCAATCTTTTTATGCTATTTTAGAATGCAAATTTGATATATATATATATATATATATATATATATATATATATATATATATATATATATATATATTTGCCATTATGATCAATGGCATGCAAGGGGGCAACCTCTATGGTGGTGGAACTATAGTTTAACGCTCCTAAAGACAACCTTTAAAATCATATTTGAGGTGATGTATGATTGATTAATATAAAAAGTATGCTGACAATGTATAAAAATTAAACTCATATTATAAATTTATAATTATGTAAATAAACGTTAAATACAAAAACCAACTTACAAGCTAAATTTGCTTTTCCAAAAGTTCAAGCTTTGGACTCCATAGTTAAATTGGGCTTTCAAACAGTCTAAAACCTAACTTATTTGCTAAATTGACCGAATAGAGTAATATTATTATTATTTTGATAGGAAAGATAGTATATTAAGGGTCCGTTTGATTTGTTATTTTTTAAGGGACAGTACAGTACAAATCATTTTGTTACATGTTTGATTTTTAATTTGGTTTTTCATCCTCTTACAAACTTCCTCATGAGTGCCGAGCTTGAATGTCCCGTTCTTTCCTTTGTTTCCAGCCACCACCATTTCCTCTAAAATAGTGAGCAAGGTTTTCTCCTCAAGTTCACTCCAAATACGTCTGACTCTTGTGTTATTCATTGGTTGTTCACTATTATTCCCACTTTCATTTTCCATCACTAAAGACCACAACATTGAAAAGATTATGACAATAAACATTTTGAAGAAATACGAGCTTATACAAAACATAAATGAAATAAATTTAATGATGAATAACCTCATATTTCCTTCAGATCTTATCATATAAATAACCTGATATGCAACAACCGTTAAAGGTTTCTAACTAAACCTCCTGATATGATTTTGATGGCTCTTGTGCTTTGGCTAACTAATAAGTGATGTATAATAAACCACTGGGATATTGACTTGAATATGAATCGACAAGGTGAAAAACATATCAAGTAGAATGACCTATCAATTTTAGTATCTTAAGTTGAAAATGTACCAATTGCATCAATGCAAAAGAAAGTAACCATGATATCAAATAACCCAATATTTCATTCAACAAAGATGGCTTACAAGTTCATAATATCAAATAACCCAATATTTCATTCAAACCATAAATAAGGTAAAATTCAAAAAGAACAATTTAAACTTCATTACATATACACATTGTAAATAAACAACTTGCACTCTAATTCCTCGTCTATTCCTCCACTCCATAAACATTTCTTGTGCAAGTGCATCTCTCATTTGAGTCCATTCGTTGCTAGGCTCAACGGTTTCAACTACATGGATTGGCTCCACCCACGCGTACCTCATCTTCCGCAAATGGAGCATCTTCTAAAGGATCCAATACCATATTCATGTGGATGAAGTTGTACAATAAACAACAAGCTATAATCATTCGACATTGTGTTCTAACGGGATAACATGAAGGGGCTTCTTAATATAGCCCATCGCTTCTTCAAGAGGCCAAAACATCTCTCTATTACGTTTCTTGCCCGAGCATGCCTATAATTAAATAACTCTTCCCGATCTTGAGGTGCGCGCCGACTAGTGCTCCACTCTTGCAAATGATATCGCTTACCTCTATATGGGGCAAGAAAGCCTACCCCAATAAAGTGTAACCACCATCGACAAGATAGTATCCACCTAAAATTAAAATATGGAATTACATATTTATTTTCATTCTTCAGTAATCATGATAACACAAATTCAAATTTAAATTTTCATACCGATTGGAACAACTAAACCGCTTTGTCCGATTATCGCATCACGTAATATCCTAGAGTCCGAAGTCGATCCTTCCCATCCCGGAAGTACATAAGTAAATTTCATATCTCTGGTGCATGACACCCAAGACATTTGTTGCAAGACCACCTTTCCTTGTTCAATATCTAGGCCTATCGTAAGGACTCGGTGTGACCGCTATGTAAGTCCCATCTAAAGCCCCCAAGCATCCCTAAAAGTTCAACACAGAGTTCAAACTTACTCGTAGAAGTTGTCTACAATAAGTATATTGTACATGTGTTATTTTTGTTGAAAAGTGTATTACCTTAAACCATTTCCATCGTTCATCCGTGCAATCTTGGAGGAACCGGTTCTGTTTAGCAAGGAGTCACTATGCAACCTCAAAATCGCAGCCAACACTCTATGACAATACCTACTAATTGTTTGTCCCGATCTAGAGAATCTAACTTAGATACTCCTATTTTTTGTGTGATGTGCTAGTATATTCAGAAAAATTGCAACTTGCTCCTCAACTTACTTGTCTAAGTTGCACTAATCCTCCTCGTCACTTAATACCTCACAAAGATGTGCAAATGTGTTTCCGCACATTCTCAATTCCCATATACAATAGGAGTCACTTGTACTAATGATAGAATCCAAAACATCCCTCCGTGACTCATACCTAGCTAAAACTCTTTCATTTAAGGCTTTCCTTTCATAATTGTTCCTTAAGATGAAATTAAAGAAAATAAAATCTAGCAAAATTCAAGGCCAAAAGGTGGACATACATCCTCCGCACAATAAGGTAATAAGAAACTTGTTCAAGCATCCATTGCAACTATATAGAAAAAATATTCAAAAATAAAATATAAGTAAAACATTATACAATATACCAAAAGCTAACAACTAAGCAAAGAGGTCAATATCAAGTACAAACCAAATTCGCTCACCGACTCCAAACCAAACTACTTTACTTACAAATTTCATAAATGTAAAATCTAAGAATTTTCACACTGTGCTAATTTTTTTTCGAAACCCAAAATTAACATTAATATTAATAATGAGTACAAGAATACCCAATCAGGTGTAAGCAATACAAACAACAGCTTCAAAAATCCAAGGCACAAGACAGTAAGCAACCACTCCCAAAAGCCAAAAACAACAAAAAAAGCACAACACCGAAAGGCACATAAACAACAGCTCCAAAAACAAAGGTTCGCACAATACAAAGAGGTAACAATAACATTAAAACAAGCAAATGCACTCACCAAATTGGCAATCTGGTTCGTATGGAGATCCGGTTCAAATTGGAAGAACCTATGTGGGTGAGCTAGCAATTCCAAATCAAGCCCTATCCGAATTTCACAACCGGATACAACATGCAAAACAAAAACCATCAAAGCAACTAGATCATACCTTCGATGTGGAGGGGAGAAGTTCGAAATCTGTAATACTTAAAAGGACAGAATAAAGTGGCGGCGAGGGGCGGATCGGGGAGAACGACAGAGAGCTAGTGGTGACGAGGTGACGAGGACGGATCAGCGACGACGCAACGATGGAGCAGCGGAGACCGGCACAGACGAGAGCTAGTGGTGACGAGGTGACAAGGACGGATCAAGAACGACGCTGAGCATGGAGAACGGCGATGTCGAGAGCTAGTGGTGACGAGGTGACAAGGACGGAGCAGCGACGGCTCAACGACGGAGCAGAGAGAACGACAGATCGAGAGCTAGTGGTGACGAGGTGACAGGGACGAATCAGCGACGGCGCAACGACGGAGCAGGTAGAACGACAGATCGAGAGCTTGTGGTGACGAGGGGACAGGGACAGAGCAGCGGCGGAGCGAGAGAACTGAAATAAATGCCTCTATTTTCACATATTTGTTCCTGAAAAAGCATTGAAGTTCCAGAGAGTGAGATTGGAACAATGGAGAATAGGGATGGGTACTTGTGAAGAGAATGTTCCACATTTGAAGGGGGATGAGGATACGTGCAGTGGAATAATTTTTAGAGCATATTGGAGTCTTCGAGAGGTGAGTAACAATACTTTTTTTTACGAACCCTCTCCATGATATGAATGATTGTTTGTGTTGACAGTTTTTTTTAATTGATCGATGAACTGATTTAGCAAGTATGTTCCCCTAAATCTAAAAAGTTGTTTATTGATAATTTAACGTTCTGTGTACATAATTCTTGTGTTCAAGCCAGATGGTAAAATCACTAAAGTTTCGACTTGTCGTCCCAAAACCTCACAGGAGTAGATTTTTTTTCTTTTTTTATTTTTAACTACTTTCATGAAGTCCTGTATGCCAAGTTCAACTCAATATACATTGGTGTTCCACTGACTTATGGCTTTACCTTCTGGGAGCATATAATTTTATTTAGTTGAACTTTAATAGCTTAGTCATAGTATGTATTAAATCCCATTTTGCTTATGGTTTAAAAAGAGAATAAGTATATTTGATTGTTATAATTTAAAATATGTTCGTCATGTTTTATTCGAGATATAAATGATATATGTATGTGAGTGAAGTTTGTTGTTATGCCTCCTAAGATAGGTGCATTGACTTTTGACATCATCATTTAATGGGATATCGGAATTAAGATATGGGACAAGGAATCCATTTTACGAACGAGGCTGTCGGGTCATCGTTAATGGGAGGCAATGAACCCATTTAATTACGAGGTTCTCGGGTCACCATAAAGAGGGTGGCAAGGAATCAATTCTAAAACGAGGTTCCCGAGTCACCATCGGGGTAATAAATCAATTCAGGAACGAGGTTCTCGAGTCACCATAAAGAGGGTGACAAGGAATCAATTCTAGAACGAGGTTCCCGAGTCACCATAGACTAGGGGCAATGAACCAATTTAATGAGGTTCTCGAGTCACCGAATTGGGCAAGAAACCAACACGAAGTGGGGTTTCCGGGCCACTGGATGATTGTGCATTGTGTGATGTGTGGTTACTTTGTTTAATTATTATATGATATTTGATTATGTTGTCATTATATGATTGTTATAATTAAATGTATTTTTTTTAATGAACATTATTTTGAAAAATTAGCGGGTACCATGGACAGTTTTTCCGATTACCGTGTCGGCTCAGAATATCACTATTTTCGAAATATTTTATAACTGTATTATTGTTCACAGAGATTTTATATCTCATTAAAAAATGTTATTTTCAGAGCCCGAGGACATCATTGTTGCGGACACCGAGGCTTGACGAACTACTTTCTTTTTTAGCTTAGCTGGTTAGTATTGTAGCATGGCTTACGAGTGCCATGCAGACATCGCTTATTATTTTTAGTTTTTCTTCTCGGATTGTAGTTTGACGCTCGGTTTTGAGGCTTTTCTTTTGATTTGGTTTTACTCGAAGGTATGAATTTAATATTATATTTATTACTTTGATACATTATTACTATTTTATTTAATATGAGACATTTTTCGGACTTATATAATTGAGAAAATTTTTATGATTAACATATTTTAAATAAATGTGTTAAAGGATTTTCATACAATTTATTTTGGGTTATTAATGTAACGAAGGGCGTTACAATCATTCCATCCATCCTTTAAATAACAAATATGCTATATATTAGTTTTTTTATGGTATAGGGAACATGTCAATGCTAAGTAATAAGCTTTCACATATCCTACAAAATCTATGAATAATTTCTTATTGTTTTTTCTTTATAATACAACGTAATGCTACATAATATAATCACATTGCAAACTTTGGTCAACTTAAAATTCTAATCTTATTTATTTTTAGATGGGATCATATATTATTGTTGAAAAACTTTTCATTTTTACATTAAACATTGTCAATGAGCATCTTAGAGATAAAATCTAATGTTCAGTTTGTCCATGTCACTTTAGCACGAATTGAACCAATGATGCAAAGAATTATGTTGGTTCTTTAAAATTGATTTATAGATACTTTCATCAAACATGTTACAAGCAAAAAATTTATTGTTTCGATTTACTTAGTTTTAACCATAACCAATACAAGATGTAAACCAACAAACCAGTCCCTTTCTGAATTTAATTGTGACTACAAATGTAATTGAACAAAACAAGTATAATGACAACCATATTCTAATATATATATATATATATATATATATTGAATCTGTTAAATATTTGCAACAATACCAACGGTCTCCACCTAGATAATAACAAACTTTAAATAGAATCTATTTTTCCTAAAAAATATAAAAAATTGTATCTCAACTATAAAATATGGAAATCATTTATTATCTTCATAACAAAAAACACACTAATTCCGTCTCTCATACAAAATATAATTTCCTAACTCAATTATCTTACTGCATTAAATAATGAAGCTAAAATTATTAATCATTACCAAAATATATCTTCAATAGAAAATTCACCCTTACATTGCACGGATTAACTTACACTAGTTTATTGATATATGCCTTGAGACCGAGAGAATGGAGAGCCCAAAAGGACTCCCCTTACCTCCGTTTGGGCTCGATGGGTAACACTCCCCATTTTGTGTGGGTTTTGGTAAGCTTGGTCCAGGTATTATTATACACACTTGTATGATCCAGGCTGGGCGAATCGTACCAAGTACCAACCACCGGTACCATGCGATCGTTTTGGTTAAAGACTAAACTATATACTATTAATAAAGGTGTACTATTAATAAAGCCCATGTTCCTGATCAAAAAAATAAAGGCCATGTTCCATTTTTTTTTTTAATATATAAATTAATTTTCCTCATCAAAAATATATAAAATATTTATTAATTATTAGTTAAAATTAATATAATAAATAATAAAAATATAAGTAAATATATTATTATTAATTTAAGTTGTTAAGATAAAGAAATAAGATTACAAGTACACCTTAATATTTATTTAGTTTATTAAAGATAATTATAAAAATAAAATTGAAGTATCTCTTATGATTTATTTATTTATTTATCTTAACACAACGGTTTCCCGAATAAAATTGAAGTATCTTTTATTTATGTATTTATTATATTTTAATATGACCTAATAATTCTCTCAAAATAAAAATATGACCTAATAATAAAAACAATAAAACGGTGTATTGATATCATTTCTTTTTATAAATTACTATTTTTTTTATAAACAAATTATTATTGTTATTATAATAACAAGTTCCATGTGATACCTCGTCAAGGGAATAAAGAAGGACTTTGTTATATGAATATTATATGTTTTTATTTTTATTTCTCATTGATTTTTATCATCTTTATCTTTATATACGTATATTAGTTTGAAAATATCACAAAAAATAAATAAATGATACACCATATGTGTTCGAGAAACATTTATGAATAAAGAATCCTTCCGTACCTCATTCTCTAGGATAGGGACGCTTGGGTTCCTCCACTCACCATCTTTCATTCATTAAAAAAAAACAAAAAACAAAAAAACAAAACAAAATTCCCTCTCTCTCTCTCCGATTTATTTTCTCTGACTTTCTGCCTATGGTCCCCACAATCCACCACCACCCTCCCTTAAACCAAACCCATCATCACCATGTTCCCTTCTACATTCATTATCATTAATTACTCTCATACACACAAACACGACACGTCACACAACATCTTTCTCTCTTCCCAAACCCACAACACAACCAAAGGCACGAGGACAAACCTCATCATCATACGCTACCTTCCTAAATTTCATAGAATAATAATATTTCAACACAGAAATAATGATATTTAATATCATCTAAAATATTTTTTATTATTTTTTCACTTATGATATTTTTTATCATTTTTAAGACAATCTATCAAATTGGAGTATACTATATATATATAATATCAATACATAATATTAAAATTTGTGTCAAAATATTATTATTGATTTCAAAACCAATACACTGTTCTCTCTCACCCGTACCTAAACTCAATCTACGGTGTCTATTTTAAAATGATTTTGAAATGTATTTTTGTTAAAAGTTGAAAAATATAGTTTATTTTTTCGTACAAAAATATTTAGTTTTTTTATAGAAACAAAATTTCAGTTTTATTTTAAATAAAAATCCAAAATATTAAAAGTGATTTTCTTAAAAAGAACCCATAAAAACCGGTACGATACTTTTGCATTGACCTACTAATACTATATTTACATTATTATTATTATTATATATATATAATAAAAAACTAAAAATTGAAGGGAGAAAAAAAGAAAAAAGAGGATATCCTCTCCACCTGTCTTTCTGTTTCATTCATTGATTGTGGAAAATGGAATTAGGTGCAGCAATTTTGTGGCGCTGCCAACATATAAGAAGCTCATCTAGGCAAACACAAACACCCTTTCTCCCATGGCGATTTGGTTTCTCCTCCTTCGAGAAAGCCTTATAACCCTTCAGGTAATGCTTCATTAGTTCTTTATACTTATTATTTTTCAAATAAAAAATAAAATTATCTTACCCTTCTTCTCCTTTCTGTGTTTTTATTTATTTTATTTTAATGGGTTTGTGATTAGTTTATTCCTATGTATAGCAATTAGGGATGTAATCATAATGTTTCTTCATTGTCAACATAAATAACTCTTCTTCTTTTTCCATTTTATTTAAATACGTTTTTAGGTAGATTAATTTATTCTGCATTTGCGTGGATTTTTCAGGCTTTTATGGAAGGTGGGGTTTGACTTTGATGCCACAAGGGGTGTTTGGCTGTAGAGTTTACGGAAGGTCAAGTATTTGATTGATTAGTGTTTCTGTTACCTTTATAACTCTGTAGCTTATAATTGAAACTTTAGTCCCTTTTCATTTCCAAATGGAATTGGATTTGGCCTCATCAGAGAATTTGAATGGTTTTTGCCGTTTTCTGATTCCTCCACTAATTGTTGTTGACGGGTCTGGAGAAATCTAGTTTTTTTAGAGACCCTTTTGTTGTATCTTGAGCTGGAGGAGTTTTGTTTATAAGTGTACAAGATCTTAATAAGGAATAGTTGGGAACAAGATGGATGAAGATACTAATTCTTGGATAAGGAGGGCAAAATTCTCCCACACAGTGTGCCATCGATTGGATCCTTCCAGATTGAGCTCTCTTCCTATTAGCATTCATCCAGAGCACAATTCAAGTCTGAAATCAAGGTCTGCTGGCAGTACCATTTCTAATGCTTCACAGGTTCAGAGGAATCCCATAACACACAGGCAGAGATCTGTGTCCCCTTTACCTGAAACTTTTGTTTCTGACACCTTCAGGGAAGCTCAACATGAACAGAAGAGGTTCTCAACACCTGGTCCTCGAAGGAAAGAGCATCATGATAAGAGAATTATGGGGAAGTTATTAAACAAGGATACCAGAGGAAGTAAGATGTCAAGAAGTTCAAAATCACCTTCCACTAGTCCAAATAGGCAAGTGAAATTGAGTGACAAGTCGAAGCACCGAAAGGATGCATGGACAAAGTATTTTGACCATGGTGGAGGAAGGGTTACTGCTGTGGAAACAGCTGATGAATGGACTGTTGACCTCTCTAAGTTGTTTCTTGGCCTCAGGTTTGCTCATGGGGCTCATAGTCGGCTTTATCATGGTGTATATAAGGAAGAGCCTGTTGCTGTCAAAATTATTAGGGTACCTGATGGTGACGAAAACGGAGACTTGGCTGCTAGATTAGAGAAACAGTTCATTAGAGAAGTCACCCTTTTATCTCGACTCTACCATTCAAATGTTATAAAGGTAATCAAATCTTTACACTTCTTCTGTATATGCTGTTTGCAACCAATGCCGTCTGTTATGTCTTACTGAATATGGTTAGCATATCCATTGTTTTGTACTAATTTCTGAATTAGACCGGAGGCTTCTACTTTATACATCTTTTCTCATGTATTTTTGTCTGATTATGTAGCTTCTATCATGTTGAGTTGTTGACATAGTTTACTGTAACAATGAAGCTGCTAATTTATATGTGCTTTCTCAAGTATTTTGATCTGATTACAGTTCGTAGCAGCATGCAGAAAGCCACCGGTCTATTGTATTATCACAGAATATCTATCGGAAGGTTCCTTGAGGGCATATTTGCATAAGTTGGAGCGCAAAACTATTTCTTCACAAAAACTAATAGCTTTTGCTCTGGATATTGCTCGGGGAATGGAATATATACACTCTCAAGGTGTCATTCACCGAGACCTCAAACCAGAGAATGTCCTCATCAATGAAGACTCTCACCTTAAAATTGCTGATTTTGGCATTGCTTGCGAGGAGGCATTCTGTGACTTATTGGCTGATGACCCTGGTACCTACCGTTGGATGGCACCTGAGATGATCAAACGTAAATCCTATGGGAGAAAGGTTGATGTCTACAGTTTTGGGCTTATGTTATGGGAAATGTTGACTGGAACAATACCATATGAGGATATGACTCCAATCCAGGCTGCTTTTGCTGTAGTAAATAAGGTATGTTCCTGTGTAATTGAATCATATACGTTTTGTAATGTGATGGTCATGCTCTTTAATATTTATAACTTCATTCTTCATTGCGACTTGCCAATGTTCGTTGTAAAGGCCCCGTATTCTCCTGGCGTGCAATGAATTCTTCTTTGTCCACACTGCATTGGAATCTTCTCACATAGTTGGAAAAGGTCCACAGCCCCTTTTTTCCACACCAAAGCCCCCATTTCTTCTATGGTTTCTTCTTGTCTTATGGAGTTTGAGGTTGTTTGGTACCTATTTTAATTGCCAACGTATAAGAGTAATGCAAATAGTTGGAAAAGGTCCACAGCCCCTGTTTTCTACACCAGAGCCCCCATTTTTTCTATGGTTTCTTCTTGTCTTAAGGAGTTTGAGGTTTGTTTCGGACCTATTTTAATTACCAACATATATGGACTTGTCTACAATCAACGATTCACTCCGCTTGCAGCTTATACAATGCATGCTCAGTTAATGATTCTCTTGGATGTACACTTTTTGCGGAAATAAAAGACAAGTTTTATACTCACTTGATGGCTTGATGCCATAAAGCATGCTCCATTTTATTGCAAGAGTATACTTGTGAGATATAGCTAAAAGCCCTGGTTAGGTTCCTCCTTTGCTTAGAAAACCATGGTGGAATAACATAAATTCAATTAATCATTCCTTGGCATGTGTAGCCAACCGATCCTAAAGGAAATTAACGTGAGGTATAAATTTATACATCCTAAAGTATTACATATGCCTCTATCTCCTCGAGTTATATAACATTATAGCTGATAGTTACTAAGAATGGAGCTGTTTTAATTCCTAGGATCGTCAATTTTTTTGGGTAATTGTAGGAAAGATTTTGTAGTTAGTGAACAGTTCCATTTCTTTTTAGTGGTTGATTTATCTGAATTTTGAGAAATGTGTAGTTGGTCAATGGTCATCCATCTTGTATATATTATTTATTCTCTATTATGTTGAAGCTCATATGATAGAGTTTACCTTTGCAATTCTTATACTTATGTGATGTGGTATTGTATTTCTTCAGAATTCAAGGCCTGTTATTCCTTCAGACTGCCCACCTGCTATGCGAGCTTTGATTGAGCAATGTTGGTCCTTGCAACCAGATAAGAGGCCTGAGTTCTGGCAGGTTGTTAAGGTATTAGAGCAATTTGAATCTTCACTTGCCCGTGATGGAACCCTGACTCTGGTGCACAGCCCTTATTGCCAAGATCATAAGAAAGGGCTTCTTCATTGGATTCAAAAGCTTGGTCCTGTGCATCAAAATAGTGGCCCTGTGCCTAAGCCCAAATTCACATGAATCTTTAAAGTGTCCCAGCTTTTGTAGTACACCAGGTCCACTGTAATTAAAAATGAACGGTTTGTTAATGAGTTCTCTGGTTGTAGTTCACTTTTTAACATTCATGTGATATTAAATTGATTTTTAGGCATGCACATTAAGGTGAAATCATGTGTAGTTATAGCTGATACTTGATACCCAAAAAAAATAAACCCCCTCTCTCCCTCTCCCGAAGGAAGGTTTATAATTCTTCTATGGCTGATTCTTCAAATAGGTAAAAAGGAAAAAAAAATAATTTAGGCCACACTTTGCTTTTATTTTGGGTTATATTTGGTTCTTGTAGTCTTAGTTTTCCTGATTCTAAATTTAACATGTCATTTTTTTATGACTGATGTCTGAATCCTGCATACGGACCAGTGAGAGTGAATCAATTCTAAACTCAACATATTTTGCTTTCTTTAATAGTACTCTCTTTTACCTCGTTGCATCATGAAATTGTGATTACTACCCTCTGAAGCATGCGATGGACTTGTTCAGAATGGGACAACCAACTATAATTGTGAAATCACAGGGTTAACGCGTAAAAGATGCATCCTGTAGGCTTCGATTTTGAAAAAATTATTTTAAAAATTTGATTTTCTTCGTATTATATCATTTTTTTACTTTGTATTATTTTAAGTAATTTTTTATTTTAATTGTGCAACTCTAAAAAGTTAGAGTGCTTTTATAAAAACCAGTTATTTCTTTAAGCGAAGGTGTTTATAATTGGATGTTATGTCACTAGTGCTCCAAAGATGCTATCATGTAAGAATCACTTTTTATTTTTTAAGTAACTCTCCTTAGAGATGTTCTTATAGATAACTAACTAACCATCTCATGTCGTAACTCATTATAATTGCTTCATTCCTCTTTTTATGGTTCGCATCATGCTGTATCACCACTTTTTAATTTATATTACTTCAAGCAACTTATTACTTTAATTATACAACTCTAAAAAATTTGTCAAATGCATACCCCAAGCTACCCTAATTCTCTATTTCATGATTTCTTATTGGGTGTTTTCTATAAAATTTATTTGCCTATAGAAGCAATTGTTACTTAAATGAAGAAACAGAAACAACATATTTTTGGGAAAGACAATTTTACCAAAACCTAACAAGTGATTAAGATGTAAAACCAATGGAATAAAATGTTTGGGGTTATTTTCACTTGAATTTAATGACAAGTACTTCAAAAGAGGTTAATACATGCCTCTAGTTATACTTTGCTAACCCAATTGCACTTTTAATACCCAATCCTAGAATGATTTATTTTTAAACAAACTATTTCTGGGAATCACATTCCAAGAAATCTTTCTTCCTCATATTCACATATGAGAATATTGTTTTCTCAAGTTTCTAATTATCATTTACTAATTTTATTCCCGAGCATCTTTTATGCCTGAGAATAATATTTTAAAACTTGTAACAAACATGACAAACTTTTATTTCCATACCAACATTCTCGAGAATATTTTTTTTAAAATTTGTACCAAACACTACTTTAATCTCTTGTTTCTTAGGTGAGTTAATTAACGAGCAAGCATTAAGTAAAGGAATTCATAAGGTTACTTATAATTCAATGTCTATCCATACGCTATAGATTAAACATCAAACTTCCATTTGCTTGTATAATCACATGAACAATTAGAGAGTGGTCAATTCCAAAAAGCATTATAAACAGAGAAAATAAGCTTTAAATAGAATAGAGAACACGTATTAATGACCCAAAAATAATTATAAGTCATATCCTTCAAGTTTCCATAGACCCCAACACAGGGAAATTTATATAGACATTGAAAATAAACTAAAAACCAAAGAGAAAATGAGAAGAAATGATGAATGCATCATGGTTCTTGAAGTTACAAAGATTAATCTTAATCTTTTTCCAATTATAGGGTGAAAAGCTGTCTACTCTTACCTTAAGCCGATAAAAGATGCCGTCCACCATCCATTCCAGAAACTTGAGAATTTATACCCTATGTCTATGGAGTAATGATAGGTGAACACGGACAACCATTTGGGACACAAATTAATCATGTATAAATATTTGGTTAATTCAGTTCATTATATGGTTAATCGCGTGCAAATATTTGGTTAATTTATGATGACCCATTAATCATATAAAGAATTAAATTAACCAGATATTTACATGTGATTAACCAAATATTTACATGGTTATGGTAAACAAGCCAATTAACCATATAATAAACTGAATTAACCAAATATTTATACATGATTAACTATGTGTCCCAAATGGATGTCTCATTTGGATGTTCACCTATCATTACTCATGTCTAGGTCATTAGCAGAGTCCTTATAATTGTGAAGGCTTCAATGCCTAGCATTCGGTGCTGATGTTTAAGAGAGTGACTTAATTTAGCCTTTCTTGTGTTAGGCACTATAAATCTTGTATTGGTGGCTAAACCATAAGAAATCAATGCGTTTGCTTCTTTCTTCCATCTCTATTTTAATTTCATTAATTAATTTATACTTTGCCTAGGCCTTTTTTTTTTTGGACAAGAATAAGCTTATTTTCATTATCAATAATAGCTGCGATACAATTGAGAATTTCATGGAAAAATTGAGGGCTAGCAAAAAATGTAGATACTCTAGTTAGAATATGAATAACTACATTGATTCCTCTTCTAATGAAACTAACTTTGCCTAGGCTTTTAATCAGTCACACTCGTGCTCAACTGCAACAACCAAACTTTTCAATAGATTTTTTTTTTCTTGAGAATTTTATAGAAACCCAATTCATCGTTCCTCTTAAGTTTGAAGTTAATTCTCAATTCCAATCCATTGTTCTTGAAATACTCGTTAAAAAAATAAAAAAAAATATGTAAGTTGGCCTTTTATTTTTGGTAAATACTAAGATACTGATTAAGAAGTAAAAAAAGTAGTGTTTGTTGAAAATTGATATATTTAAATTATCCAGAAATGATGTAATTGAAATTTCAATAGAAATCTACCATTTCTTGAATCCTCAGTCAGTATTTTTAATCAATATCTTAAGGGCATTAGTTAATAAAATCCTTTATTTTTTTCTTGAAAAATATTAACAATGCAGTCTTGCCAACAACTTTTTTTTTATTGAATGAATTTCATGTAGATTCCACTAAATCACATCATCTCTCCAATGGGTGAATGTTCCATAAAAAAATTATCAAATAATAAAAAATATATTGAAAAGACGGTGAATAGAATTCTTTGTGAATTTTTTTTGTTCTTGATTCACTTAGTAGTATTTCATAGCAGAAAAGGGATTCCACGTCGGTTATTTTTGGCTTTCCACATCGGTTTTCAAACTGATGTGGAAACGACCGATGTGGTTTATTGCCACTTTACACATCGGTTAAAAAACCGATGTGTAAAGTATATTTTAAACAGCGGTTTTCTATTAACCGATGTGGAAAATTAATTTATCAATGGATAAGCAGTTGGAAATTTAACTTTCTACATCGGTTTTCCGTAGAACCGATGTGTAAATTTAACTTTCTACATCGGTTTTGAATAGAACCGATGTGTAAAGTGAAATTTACACATCGGTTCTACGGAAAACCGATGTAGAAAGTTAAATTTACACATCGGTTTTTGATGAACCGATGTGTAAAATCTCATATTTTTTTTAATCTGTTATTTACATTTCAATCATTCATTTCCCCTGTTTGATGTCTGCGATCAATAAACAAACCAAAGAGTACCACTCGATCAAACAAGAAACAACAACAGAACACCAAACCAGTTTTGACACAATTGCAACAAAGTTTTAACCATATCAAAAGCAAAACATACTTCATTCAATTTTCTTGGCACAAACAATCAGCTCTTACACATATGGTTAAAAATACTGACATTTCATCAAATGACTAGTGAGCACAGAATCTGAAAACAGAAGGCATCAGGCCTAATTAATTTCGAATGAATGAAAACAACACTTTATCAAGGCTACATCAAAACACGAGAGAAGAAGAATTGAACCGGACACGAGCACTAATACATATCATCAGTCAAAGGTACACTATAGCTAGTACATGATAAGTTTTTAAACTAACTACATATATACAAACTATGGGTGGTACACTTCAAGAAAGAAAGTTGCCCAACGCCTCTTTATGATGTTGATGTCGAATCGAGATAATGGAGTTGGATTGTTGAATATCTGCAAGTTTAATTGGACAAAAGATTATATCTTTTAAGTAATAAACTAACATAAAACATATAACGAATCTATACTATTACTTCTAATTGTGTCAATTAACATTTACCTCACTCCATCTTTCAGTGATCCCGGAGGAGATAATTTCCAACATCCACTGCATCACATAGTAGCCACATTCCCATGACCCACGTTGTATACGTGACTACGTACAAATGAAACCCAATTAGAATATGAGGAATTAAATAAAATTGAAATCAATTATTGTACCCACTGCATTTGATGCATTTGAACTAATAAATATCTTACGCTGGGAATAATCCATCTGATAGCCCGAGTACGCCTTTCACCACGCAACATGTGGGATGCATTAATAGACCTATCATGACAAAAACATTAATTAAAGTATATCTAATAGATTTTGGATAATTAAAACAACTGCATTACTGATTATAAAGTATTTTAATGCTTACGTTTCGATGATCGTCTTGATTGATTCGCCGGCTTATTTCCCAATGAGCGAAAGAAGACCACGACGTTCATTCTTGGGTACAAGAGCAACGATTTGCCAATGCCGGCTGTATTTGCGGAACAGTTAGTGACTAAGTCATATATAGTTATACTTAAATAACCGGTACTTACTTATTGAGATAAGGCGCAAGATAGAATTGATGATCGTCTCGGGCAAGTATATCACGTATGGTAGTGACCGGGTCTTCCGATGCTATGAGAACATCACCCTGAATGAACATGGGGTCAATGAACCCATAAAGGGCGAGGTTACCCTGATCGACTAACATACGATGCAGATACCTAATATATTGGAAAAATATGTTAATTATCATAGTATTTAAAAATTAATTACGTACTTAACTTATAAATAAAATGTACTTACGTGCACCAAAACGATATGTGTGCAGAACTGGCCATTTCTTTATTGAGTGCCATCTCCATAAGTTCCTTCTTTGGTATATACAGTTCACCAGTGGCATCATCATGTTCCAACCTTACCAATGCTGCGTCATCCTCCATGGTGACAACCTGTATAGCCAGAACTTTAAAAACATCCCCATGGCCAGGTGCCCCTTTGTCGATCCCCTAAACAACATAGATATATATTAGTAATCACGGATAATTAAGTTATTTAATTCGTTATTAACTAAATGGTCAAATGAATACCTTGGCAGGAGCAGACATCTCTGGTCTTCCTAGATCCGACCTTTTAGGCACAATATCATTTCCAACATCCTATAACGAATAAAAATAAAGCATTATCTTTAAACAATAATAAATATATTTCAACTATGAATATAGAAAAACACAACTAACCGAATACCTCAGATGCAACAAGAAAGTTGACCAGTCTTCTTGGCCAGAGGATGAAGTTACCGGGGGCCTGACCCACTGTTTGAACCTCCTCAGTGGGCACAGGGACTCGAGTATCAGCATCTCGAATAATCTCAATAGACACCCTTAGCTGATCATCCGGTAATAACCGATGGTGTATGATATTACCTAACTTATTATATGCCCTACCCAATGCCACTAAGCGGCGATGATGATGATCATCAACATACAGCTCACACCTATCAGGGTTGTCATCATCATCATCATCATCATCATCATCATCATCATCATCATCATCAGCAGCAGCAACATCACCATCATCATCATTTTCAGGATGATGAGGAGGATCACATGAGCCCTTAGTGCTCACATGGACAGAGGGTTGGACACCGGCTGTCATCTGCTGGGACATAGAAGTCAATATTACCATCTGTTGGGCAAACTGCTCGGTCATCTCCTGTCGAAGCTCAGTTGCAATATCCTGTTTTAGTCGTGCTCTATCTGCAACCGAATCCCTGTGGCATTGGTGTGAAGATGAACCATGGTATTGGCGAATGCCGACTCCCCATCCAACACCAATGACACGGCCCGGGTGGTCTGGTTTCTGATGGCGATAGATAAGACATCATCGCGTCCTCTAGGAACAAAGGTTCCTTGGGTTAGCTGATCATCCAAGGCATCCTATCACATAAAATATCAGGTCACATTACAATTCGGTAACAATCTTAAAATGACAATTACAACAAACTATACTTACAATCCTCTCAGCTACTTGGCGGGCCTCCTCGGATGTATATTGTCCCGTTTTTCTTTGTCGGCCCCTTTTCCATGAACGATGGCGTGGGGGTGGAGGTGGATCAACAACCTCCGGAAGATTTTCAGCATTAGGATCCGCCTGAGATGCTGCCTGCTGACGTGCTTTCTTTTCCTCTTCAACCATTTTCTTAACAAGCTTTTTATATCCCCCACGAGACATGACATGGGGGTAGACATTCTTGCTTTGGTTTTTCTGCCCCTTTTCCCTCTTCTCCTGTTATAAATAAAAGACAATTAAATTACATAAGTAAATGAAATTAATGCAATTACATAAATTTAGAGACAAATCAAATAAGTTAACCTGAAAGCTGGGATCATGTCGGCTCTGAACAAAGCGATCCCACATCGCCTTGTCAAGAAACGGATACACCTCGAGTGGGTTCTTTTTACTTTTTGGATTGAATATATAGTATCTGCCCAGGTCGGCCTTAAAAGCCCTCCAACGCTCTCAAGCATACTTTAGCAAACGCTTCTTCATAGTGTATGTATCCGGTATGTCAAAGGTCAACTACATTAAGACCAAAAGAATCAACGAATTACTGTATGATATTATTAAGATAAAAATAAAGTAGATACAGACAAACACAGGACGTAGAAGTATAGATACCAGAACACTCTCCCATATCTGCTCCTTCACGTCCGCTGGTACATCTCTCCACCTATCAATGAGTATACTGGGCCTGTTCCTAGCAAGGGTCGCCACAAAACTGTTAAATTGATCTTCCATTGGCCCAATAGGATTGAGGTTATTATCAAAGTCTACTCTTATCCTTTGATTTGACCCACGGTTGGCAGTCAAATTCCTCATCCGTGTGGCACGTCTACCCTTTCTACCGGTAGGCGGGGTCTTTGACCCGCTGCATGAAGGAGGGATATCCTCATGATCAGCCATGTATACCTGTTTAAACACAAAACAAAAAAAAAACTTGTTAGTATGTCAGGATAAATATCAAACATAACTTATAAATATCGATCAACGTACATAAACATAACTTATAAATATCAACGTAAACATACAATATGCCAAACTTGATGGTAATATCAAACTAAACTTACTTTGTGGTCAATTAGTAAAGTTCTCCCATAACCCTTCTTGGTGATCATTACGAGTAGCATGTACATCATCCACTTCATTTTCCTCATTGAAATTTGGCACTCGTGTTGAGAAAGAAGGAGTATCAGAAATATCAAGAGTTGAATCGTGATTTCCCTCACTACCATTATACATGTTTTTTCCCTGGAGAACCACTGACCACCTTTTGTTAGAAGGATCACGGATATAAAACACTTGTTTTGCCTGGGATGCCATGATGAAAGGTTCCTCTTTATTACCTACCTTACTAAGGTCCACCAATTTGAATCCTAACTCATCGGTTTGCACACCATTGTTACTGTCGACCCACTGACATTTAAAAACAAGTACTCTTAACTTCGTGTAATCAACCTCCCATATCTCTTCAATGATTCCAAAGTATGAAACTGATGCCATAACGGGGTTTTTATCTTTCGAACTAGAGAAATGCATGGACTCAGCGACGACCATAACCCCACTGTTTTGCATAGTACTTTTGTCATCCTGGGACTTTGTATAGAAGGAAAACTTATTGATATCGTACCCACTCCAAATATGACATCAAAGTTAGGCCCATGTGCTAGCCATTTTAATGTAGCGAAGCGCATTACCATCCTTTGCAATTTTTTCTTTAAACCAGTTCAAGAAAGTCTTGTTATGCTTGTTCAAACACCATTTTTCATTCATTCTAGGGTAAGTTTCATTGATGATGCTTTTATGCTCACATAAGTATGGTTCAACCTCATCGGTGTTATTCAATATATACAAATGTGCTTGAAGCACTTCCTCCCGATCCATGCTCTTAACAAGTGATACCTCGTGTACCCTTACCATCATATCTTCCTTCGTGACGAGACTTGGAAGCCCTACAGTTCCGCTTCCGACATGTAGTCTGTACAAAACTCAATAGCTTCTTCTGCAACATACCTTTCAACAATAGATGCTTCGGGACGGTGTGGATTTTTCATATATCCTTTCGGGATCTTCATGTATCGCTTCAACCGGGTACATCCACCTTAAATAAACGGGACCGCACAATCTAATCTCCCTCGCTAGATGAACAATCAAATGAACCATGATGTCAAAAAATGAAGGTGGAAAATACATCTCCAATTGGCACAATACAATGGTTGCCTCATTTTCCAACTTATCCAAATTTTTAGTGTCAATGACCTTGATACATATAGCATTGAAGAATAAGCATAACCTAGTAATGGCATGTCTGACTTTTTTAGGCAATATGTCACGAATGACCACCGGTAGTAGTTGTTGCATCAAGACATGACAATCATGAGACTTTAAGCCAACTAATTTGAGATCTTTCATTGAGACAAGTCTTCTGATATTTGAAGAGTAACCCTGTGGCACTTTGACTCCCGTAGACATTCACGAAAACTTCTTTTCTCTTTTTTTGATAAAGTATGACATGTTTGGGGCAAATAAGTCTTCTTATCCCCCACTTTAAGTGGAGCTAACTGCTCTCGTATACCCATCGCAACTAGATCCAGGATGAGCATTCACACCATCCTTTGTCTTGCCTTGAATGTTGAGAAGCGTTCGATTAAACTGTCACACACATTTTCTCTACATGCATCACATCAATACAATGTCTTACATCAAGCTTGCACCAAGATGGAAGATCAAAGAAGATCGACCTCTTCTTCCATATTTTCTTCTCTCGTAGCCTTCTTCCGGGTCTTCCCATAGATAACATTAGTGTTGTTCACCTTTTCATAAACTTGCTCTCCCGGTCAAGGCCACCGGAGCAATTTCATTCTCCGGAAGTCCATTGAAAGCTTTCCTCAATCTACGATAAGGATGATTACGTCGGAGAAATCTCCGATGCCCAAGGTAAACCGTCTTCCTTCCATGTTGCAGTTGATGGTAACATGTGCCTTCTTCACATATTGGACATGCTTTATGCCCCTTAACACTATACCCACACAGGTTCCCGTATCTTTGGAAAGTCATTGATGGTGCAAAATAACATGGCACGCAATCTGAATGTCTCACGGCAATACCCGTCGATCACATCAACGCCTTCATCCCACATCATTCTCAAGTCTTCAATCAAGGGACTCAGATAAACATCAATATCATTTCCTGGCTGTTTAGGACCCGAAATCATCATACTTAACATAATGTATTTGCGCTTCATGCACAACCAAGGAGACAGGTTGTAAATTACAAGGAGAACAGGCCATGAACTATGAATACTACTTAAGTTTCCATATGGATTCATTCCATCGGTATCAAGTCCAAGCCTGAGGTTTCTGGGCTCATTGCCGAAATCCGGAAACAAACTATCAATTCTCTTCCATTGCAAAGAATCGGCCGGATGGCGAAGCTGTCCATCACACTTCCTCTCATCTGCATGCCATCTAATGTTCTTTGGGTCATTTACATTAGCAAACAATCGCTTGAACCGCGGAATCACGGGAAGATACCATAACACCTTCGCAGGAGGACCTTTGGTGACCACATCACAACTAGAATCACCATCATTCACTTTGTAGCGTGATACCCCACACCTGGGGCACTCGTGCATCTCTTCAAACTCTTTCCTGTACAATATGCAATCATTGGGGCAAGCGTGTATATTCATATACACCATACCCATCGGACACAATATCTTCTTCGCCTCATAGTTACGAGATGGCACTGTGTTGCCTTCAGGAAGCATTTCTTTCAACAACTCAAGCAATTCGGTAAAGCTTTTATCGCTCCACACATTTCTCGCCTTCACATTGAACAATCTTAACACCGCTGACAACCGTGTGAAATTAGTGCACCCCGGATACAAAGCCACTTGCGCATCACTACACAAAGTATCATACACATGTGCGCGCCGAAAAGACTCTTGCCCAACATCACGGATCATGTCCTCTAGTCCATCGTCCATTTCCACGTCATCAACTTCCTCTCTATCCGACACCCTCGGCCTGTCTAACGATTCACCATGGCATATCCATGTTGTATAACTCTTGCAAATCCCCTCACAAATAAGATGATCACGTATCTCCTCAGCTTCTAGTCGTCTCTCATTCAAACAGTTAACACAAGGACAATAAAACCTTCCGTTACCACTATCAGGAGCATTTGTTTTTGCAAACTGTAGAAAATCTTCCACTCCATTCTCATACTCATCACTTGTCCGTCTAGCATTCATCCAACCGTGATCCATGACTAAACCAATACCTTCGTACTTAGTCCAACATATTCATCAACCACTTCTTATGACAGGGTATGGCCCTATCCCATTCGAGAAGAAAATTTTTCAACATTCGGTTAACAGTTAGTCCTTAACTCTCATGCGCATACTCGACAAAATTTCGGCAGCATTTCCCTGCGGTCTCCGACATACACTACTTGAACGCGATGACAACCACCACGATAAAGTATGCACCCGGAGAACGAAAGGAAATTTATCAATCCGAACTTTCATCAAGTATATAACATTAGAATCAATCAATAACTATTTTAACTGAATTAAGAAAAAGTTTTTTCCCAAACTGTCCAACTTTGGACAATTCAAGATCCAACACAATGAGCGGTACATTAAGCACATACACGTACGCTCATTAGTATTGCATCTCAAACGGGAAACTAAGGCTTTACTAAATAATTAACATTAATAAAAATAATAAAACACTCCAATCCCCAAGTCCAATGCAAACAAAAACCAAACGATAAAAATGGAGAGGAGAAAGCTTACCGGGTGTGGGAAGAACACTCAGTGAGAACCGTAATGAATAATTGATGAATATTCTGCTTAATATTCTGCTCGGACTGAGTGTACCTATACAAAAAGTCATATTTCATGAACTGACTTTTCCATTTCTAAAACATAAAATGCAGCTGGCTATTTAGCAATAATATGAAGAACGCACAAAGACGAGTAGATGAATCACTTAACGAATACTTAACAAAACGCTAACAAAAAAGTATACGAAGACCCAATTACAAATTTTCTAAATATTCAAGGACGCAAGTACAAATTTTAAAATATAAGAATCTATATGAGAATTCGCGTACAGTTCCACCCCAACGCACACGTACGTTATATTCACTTGCACCAAAACAAAAGCATGGTACATGCAAGGAAGATTTTCTGACAAATGTTGAGCTTGCTTGATTGAGTTCATAAAAAATGCATATGTAATTCATTAATAGTTGTTGATATGAGTCAGGATAGTTCATAAAAAAGTAGTGAAGAAACATAAGCGTGCGGGCGTGCATCATTATAAGAGCATGTGTATTTTGGCAACCCAGAAATAGAAACATGTGGCGGGTGGTCCTAGGTTCTCTATTTGTTTTGTGACTCTAATTTTTAGCATGTTCCAACTTTTAACTCAATTACATATCCCAGCAAGTACTATGCAAATGCTAACGAGAAGAGAAAATTAGCATTGAACCAAATGGATAAATCAAGCATACAACAACTATCAGGCAAGCATCCGAGGCTTCAGATATTTCCAAAAATTCAAAATTTAGTTCAAATAACTTTGCCTAACAGCATAGTCCAAACACCTTGGGGACAACTTTGGCAAGACTTTTATCCATTCAATAAGAAACAAGACAGCATATTCATCAAGATTTCACAGACAAAATTCATTTACATCAATGCATGGAAGTCACATGACACATGCATACTCTCCCTGTTATATATAAAAGAGCTAAACTTAAGCACCTTAATCAATTTCATTAGACTATCAATATCAAAACCTTTCTCCCTAAAAATTATACCATTCATATGTAACCAAATGGATCATATAATTGTAAAATGTAAACCATAATCATCATAATTGAACCAAAAATAAGTTATAATGATTGAGAATTATGAGCCCTGGTATCATAAGGATCTTTTTTTTATAAGCAAAATTGTATTAAATGATAAATCAAAGCCCAAGAACTAGCACAAGTGGTGCCAATAAATGAGCAAAACATGCCTTATAAAAAGAGCTGCATACACATAGCAAAAAAAAACAAAACACCAAAAGTACACCCAAACAGGCAAACAACAGTGCATAAAACCAAAGCTACTAGCAAATACAAAACAAGTAGGGGCAAATGCTGATATAGAGATACACACCCCACTACAGACACACAAATAAAAAACAGGAAAATCATTACTCCTAAACCGTAGCAACAAAAGATAGTAGCACCGAACACAAATCACAAAGGTTGCGAGAAAATCACCAGCCCAACTGATAAATAGAGCAAGCAAGTCAAGTCAAATGTAAACACGAAGAAGGATTTAAACACCACAAAAAGAATGAACACCTGTTTTCCGGGGTGATAAAGCGAAGAGGAGCTCTCTGTGAGGGGCAATGGAGGTGAGGAATGGGGTTTTCGGGAGGGGGACAGTGAGCCGCTCGTTAGCAGAGAAAGAATGGGAGTGTTAGGGAGGCAGCGGTAGGGTTGGAGACAAGGGAGGAGATGACGGAGGAGATGAACGCGCGTTAGCAGAGGGAGGGAGTGTTTTCTGTTTTAGCTAGGGTTCATAATCTGAAAAATGGGATAGTGCACGGAAGAGAAGGGGGGAAAAAGAAAAATTGGGACTATTACACATCGGTTATATGAAAAATCGATGTGTTAAACATCTTATACACATCGGTTATAGCAGAACCGATGTGTAAACATTAAACTTTTAAATTCTGATTTTTTCTTTTAAATTTTATACATCGGTTAATAAAAACCGATGTGTAAAAGTAATATTTTATTTTCTTTTTTTTTCTTTATAATTTTCTACATCGGTTATATAGAAACCGATGTGTAAAAGTAAGATTTTATTTTCTTTTTTTTTTCTTTATAATTTTCTACATCGGTTATTTAGAAACCGATGTGTAAAAGTAATATTTTATTTTCTTTTTTTTTCTTTATAATTTTCTACATCGGTTATTTAGAAACCGATGTGTAATACTTTGGTTTTAATTTCAAAAATGTCACCGCCTCGTTTTACACATCGGTTTCTGAAAAACCGATGTGTAAACTCCGATGTAGAATCCCTTTTCTGTACTAGTGGCTAGCAAAAAATGTAGATACTCTAGTTAGAATATGAACAACTACATTGATTCCTCTTCTAATGAAACTAACTTTGCCTAGGCTTTTAATCAGTCACGCTCGTGCTCAACTGCAACAACCAAACTTTTCAATAGATTTTTTTTTTCTTGAGAATTTTATAGAAACCCAATTCATCGTTCCTCTTAAGTTTGAAGTTAATTCTCAATTCCAATCCATTGTTCTTGAAATACTCGTTAAAAAAATAAAAAAAAACATGTAAGTTGGCCTTTTATTTTTGGTAAATACTAAGATACTGATTAAGAAGTAAAAAAAATAGTGTTTGTTGAAAATTGATATATTTAAATTATCCAGAAATGATGTAATTGAATTTTCAATAGAAATCTACCATTTCTTGAATCCTCAGTCAGTATTTTTAATCAATTTCTTAAGAGCATTAGTTAATAAAATCCTTTATTTTTTTCTTGAAAAATATTAACAATGCAGTCTTGCCAACAACTTTTTTTTTATTGAATGAATTTCATGTAGATTCCACTAAATCACATCATCTCTCCAATGGGTGAATGTTCCATAAAAAAATTATCAAATAATAAAAAATATATTGAAAAGACGGTGAATAGAATTCTCTGTGAATTTTTTTTGTTCTTGATTCACTTAGTAGTATTTCATAACGATGACCTGGTGATGTTTTATATTTTCAAAAGACTTATTTTAATATATATATATTTCTAGAATTAATAAGGTGATAAGGTTAAAGATCAATTTTGGGCTTTCTTCTTTGACCGAGGGTCAACTTCGTGAATAAATCGTGATGCTGGTGTAAGCTTGACGTCAGGTTTAATTTATTGCACACATTGTGTCTATAAATATCAGTTTAGAATTAAAAAACAATTTTTAAGGGAAAAAAATTAGGTATATCATTTGTAAAATAATAAATATATCACTTCGTAATGAAAAGATTATTTTTTGGAATCTAAAATCTCAGTATCCATGAATAAATACATAATAAAAGGATCATGTTAATCAATATCATTAGTTAATTAGTGTAAAAATAAAAATATTTTATTAAAAAATTAAATATATCACTCTTTTAAATATTAAATATATAAGTGTCAATAAAAAATTTCTTTTATTTTCTTAATCAATATGTTTAAGATATTGGTTAGCATATAAAAAAACATATTATGATAGTTTTCCTCGTTTCTGTGGCTGTGGTTCTAGGCCCCAAAGCCACTTTATAAAGAATTAAAGACCACTCTTCTCCCTTTTCTTACTATGGGATCCGATGTTATGCATTAAAAAAGCCTTTGAAAAATTGGAAGAAAAAATTAAAAAAAACCAGAGAGCGACGTGTTTCCTTGTCCCGCCACATTTGTACGTGCTATATCATAAATTCACATGCAAATGCAGAAATTTGAGCGCATATAATGAGTGGGTAGCTATTTGGTTCAGATATGAAAAAAATCTAATATCAATTTTCACATGATTTAATATAACGTTTGAATACCCTTCAAAAAAAAATATATAACGTTTGAATAATTATAAAATTTGAATTCATTAAAACATAAATAATTAATTAAAACAGTAAAACATATGTACATTTCTAATGATGTAATAGTTGACAAAAGATAACATTTGAATTCATTAAAACATAGATAGTTGACAATAGATAACATTTGAATTCAAATCTTACATATAAATAGTAGACAAAAGATAATATTCATTTAAGGGATCTAATTTAAGATGTTTAACACTTATTTTAACCTCTGTATAGTAGAACATTAAAACATTTATAAAAAGTAACAACTATTTGTTTCTTATTAACCATTATTTGATTTGATGACAAGTGAGGAAAATTCTAGAGAATTCTTGACCAATTTTGGGAGTTTGAGAAAAATATTTATTGATATTTTTTAACATATTCTTTGATGTTAAATATTCTTTTATGTTAATTATCTGTATTTACTCTCACTTTGTCACTTATCATATTTCTTTCCTTGAATCAACTACAAGTAAATTGTACCTAATTATTTATTTAATTTGCTTAATTGATTTCTTGTTTTTCATGTTTACTCAATCAAGTTTATATACGATATGTATCAAAACTTTTAGTAAAATATAACTCCAAGACATTAACATTTATTCTAAATAACTTACATATGTCATTCCAACAAAAATACTAAAGAGAATGAGGGTGTTTGTTCATAAAACACTACAAAAAAGGTTATTTAGCGACTGAAAATAGTGACCGAATTTGTTGGTTGCTATTTGCGATCGAAATGGCGACCGATTGTAGGATCTACATGAAACACTGGTTATAGTTGATACTGCTACCGAAATAGCGACAGAAATAAAGCGTAGCAGAGTTATCGGTCGCTAAATAAACGAAAGTAAAAGTCAAAACTTGCTGACTTTTTAGCGACCGAACTGGCGACCGAGTTAAATGCAACGGTTAAATTTTATTTATATTTGCGATCGATATTAATTCAGTCACTAAACGACGCGTAAAAAAATTAAATAGAGCGTGTTAGCGACCGATTTAAAATCGGTCGCTAAATTTATGAATTCAAATTTCAAATTAACCCAGCTAAAAATAAATTCCCTAAATCGCGATTTCCTTCCTTTCTTCCCCCATTTCTCTCTTTTCTTCTCTTCTCTCTTACGCGCAGCTTCTCCCCCTTCCCTGTTCCGGCCGCGCATCGCCACCTCTCGTCGTCTCGTCCTCCTCCAATCACCACTTGGTAAGGTTCTCCTCTTATCCTTCTCATTTTGTGTTTCTCCTTTTCTGTCTCTCACTCTCTCTTCCTCCTCCCAGCAGCACCGTGCCACCACCGCCACCATGACCACCACTGTAGCACCGTGACCTCCTCCTTTGGTAAGATCTCCTCTCCTCTCTCTTTGTGTATCTCTCTCTCTCTCTCTCTTGCTCGGTTCTCTTTGTCTCAGTTTCTCTCTATGTCTCTCTCAGGTGTTGTCTCTTCCTCCTCCGGCCACCACCACCATTTCAAGGGGTTCTGTTCGTGCGACCACCACCCCCACAGTCTCCTCTGATCAGTTCTGTCTCGGGTTAGGGTTTAGGGAAGTTCTGTCAATATGGGTATTTATGCTGTCAAATTAATCATTGATGTTGTTCTAGTGAAATCCAGAGTAGAGAAATTCAGATAGTAGGGGTATATTGATTTAAATAACTTATTGGATAGATAATATAAGTTAGCTTCCTCTTGATTCACTATCTCTAAGACTGTAATGCTTGGAAGTCGGACTACTATAAGTTTCATGGTCATCCCTGCATAAAATAAGCAAATATGAAGCCAAGAATGCAATTAGTAAATTACAGGTACATTGTATTAGACATAAGGAAGACTATGTTAATATGAGTTTGAAGACCAAGTCAATGACAAATTGATAAGAAATTAGATATCATAATAGATTATTATAAGTATTGACTTAGATGCTTGTGAGCTATAACTACAATAACAAGCATTCAAGGAACAAGCAGACACCCACCAACGACCAAATATTTGTCAATTTGTTGAAATGTTAGTATTTGACATGTTAGTTGTTGGTAGGTTATCAAGTCACTATTTTTTGTATTAAATAGTTATAATCTGAAGCCTGATTATCAAACGGTCTGGACTTTAATGGTAAACTCTACATTGAACTTGTTTGATATATATTGTATTGTATAAACAAACCAACTTGCTAGGAAGTACGGCTGTTTCACCAAGCCTTATGCTCCACACCCAAGTAGTATATACTTCACGACTTAAATATTATAAGTGGTGCATTAAGTCATTAATGATATATTATTTTTTACATGGTTATCTAATTCATTTCTGTTCTATTCATGTCATGAATACATAAATAGATTCATTTGCATGAAGTTTACTAAAGGTTCATTTAATCAACTATTTTGCATTGCTTTCTGTACAACTCTCTCTGTGTTCAAATCTGTTATTCATATGTATATCCTTAAGAAATTCAAAGAGTTCAAGACCCAATATAGAATTGATTTAAAAAACACAGAAAGAGAGGACAAGAGTAAAAGGTCTAATGGCTTTCAACAAACTCTTAAATGTTAGTTTCTTAAATGTTAGTATTTGATAGGATTAATTTTGTTGAACTTTTATATTACTAACTTGAATACAATTAAGTTGGCTCTAAGGATATTAATTTAATTTCATATTGTCTTATTATATTTATCAGTTCCTGATCTTCTTGTCTGCAGCTCCTCTCCTTATCCTTACTTGTTTTTGCATTTTGTCGCATAAGTAAGTTCTCTCAATACTCTCTTTTAAGGTTTTGCTTTGTCTAAAAGGTTCTGATTGTGTGGTGCTTGTAATGTGTTATGTGAATTATATATTTTGTTGTTTGTTAGTGGAGAGCTGAGCTCAATAGGAAGGTATCCTACTTGAAAGGCAAGTTGCTGATTATGTGCTAATAATTTAATATTTATGCATGTATTTGCAATTATGTG